>MU857051.1:0-51216 GCA_033296705.1 Chaetomidium leptoderma | reverse complement strand
CGCGTAGGAACGGCGGCGACGGCAGCAGGTGCTTCTGTAGCCATTGTGGTGGCAGCTGCGAATTGACCAGCAGGGCGGTGGGAGTTCTGCCGACGCCCTCACCGCTTCGTTGTCGGGATTACAACTTCACGTTAGTGTTCACCATACAAATTACTATTAATCACTATCACCTGCTAAGAAGGATCCACTATTTTGCAATGTCTGCAATAATGGATCCATGTTGCAGAGGGCCAAGTTGAATTGCAGGGGTTTTGGAATCCTTCGGTTGCATTGATTTATGTGGGGCGTTGCAGCTGCAATTCAACTGCAATGTGTATTTCCGTGTAATTGCTCCGGACCCTGATCATTCCTCCCTCTCACTTTTCTCGCCTTCGCAGTTTTGCAAAAAGGGCGTTGGTGGACCACGCCGCCCATAGCCAAAAGAATCGGGGGCACGCTCCCCGAGACAAATGTCACTGCCATGGGTCATGCCTTTTATGTATTCCAGACATGCGTTCGGAACGTGGGGCTGTACAAGAAAGTTACTGATTGGTCGTTGACCCGTTGACTTAGGACCAGTTGTGGGGACTCTTGTTGCTTGTATGAATAGATGACTTTTCTTTCCATTCGAGATCCGAAACTAATGGCCGTTTGATTGCCTTCTAGTTGTAGTGTCCAAGTGAGACCGGCCTTGAACTTGCCCATCTCCAAGTCGACAGATAATCTTGCTAGTGACGCACAGTAATGAGTGCCCGGGTATCGAAATGCAGCCTGTCCCAACCACCCATGCGCCAGTCCCCAGTACGTATCCCGAGCCAAAATAGAAAACCTTCGCCACACCCCCTCGCCTCACGCCTCCATGGCAAAGGCAAAACGTCCCGAGTCCTCCGACTCATCACTCGCCGCACTCGATTCCCTGATACACCCAAGTCAGTAAACAGTACTTATCTACAAGCACCCTACTAAAAACACAGAAAGAAAAGGGGTTTAAAAAGAAAACTCACGAAGACAAAGTCCCCCTCCTCCCCAACCCCTTCCCACCGCCCCATCTCACCCCCTCCCAGTCCCCCTCCCCTTCCCCATCCACCCCCAAACCAAAACCAAACCCAAGAACAGCCCCCCACTCCCCCCCACCAGCCCTCCAAACCCGCCACCTAGCCTCCGCGGCCATGCTCGGCACCGACAGATCCGACACGGCCGGGTCGTCGCGCCAAAAGAGGTACAGCTCGCCAAACTGGTCGTAGACGGCCTGCAGCGAGGGGAGGGCGCAGCAGCTTTCATGATTATTATGTGAGGAGGAGACCCTGGTGGGTATTATCAAGAGGAGCCTGAGCAGGTCGGGGACGGCGTGCAGGGTTGTGCAGGTGCCGCAGCGCCAGGTGGTTGGGATGCGGAGGGCGGTTGTGGGGGAGGTTAGGTGTGCTGGGAGGACGGGGAGGAGGAGGAGGTTTATTGGGGAGGTTGGGGGGATGGAGGTTGGGGGGAGGGGGGTTGTTGCTGCTGCTGTCCTCCCTGGGGGGGTTGTTGGGGTGGTGACTTTGGTGGTGGCCATAGTGTATACTGTGGTTGTGGTGGTTGTTGTTGTTGCCATGGCGGAGGGAGAGTTACTGATCAAGGGGTCTGTCTGTCTGGGTGGGGAGTGATAAAGTACCAACCCAAAAATCCAAAGAATCGAGGGATGGCGGGATCGCCAGGCCCGCGGGGAGTGTCCTTGATAAGGAAGTATGCACTGCCAGCAGTGCCGGACTCCGAACCGGGTTGCCGACTCAAAAGGTGTGGCTCAACTCCGACCAACTCCGAGGTGATTGGGGCAGGTAGAAGACCAGCAAAAAGGAGACCACAGTCTAGGCCGTTGAGCCTAATTCAATAAAGTAACCGAGCTTGCGATAACGCTATGCGCGAGATTGCAGGGATAACATCGTGGATGACGACGTTCGGTCACGGTCGAGAGGGTTTTGGTATCCTCATTCGGGCGAGACCGTCCCGTTTTATACTCGAAAACAATCACTCCGGGCCCCTCCCTAGATTCGCCGAGACCTAGAGGGGGGCACCACATCTCGGTCTCCGGTTGGATTGCGGACCTTCCCCAAGTCTCCCGGAGTGCGACATCCATTGCGGAGTTGGCATGCGATAGGCCCGAGCTAGCATCGCGTTCGGGAACCATGAGAGTGACCACAAAATGATCTAGAAAAAGAAAAGAAAAAGAAAAAGAAAAAGAAAAAGAAAAGAGAAAGATGTTTTTAATTCTAAACTAATCTTAAAGAACTAAAACTAAACCTAGTGACGGAGCAAGTGGATCCCGGGTTTCGGCAGCTTCGGTTCGGTGGTAGGTCGCTACCTCGGTGTAGCATGCCGCCTATATATAAAGAGGTTTGTCTGTCGCGTGTCTCTGTGTGTGGTAGAACGACTCAGCAGGGGTCACCGAATCCGAAACGCGCAGTTCGAGCGTCGCCGATGGAAGGGCGGGTGTAGCCGAGATACCCCTTCTTCCAAGTTCCCTCCGCCCACATCGGAACTTGAAACGGCAAGCGCACAGTAGCACAGACCTCGCACACGGGTTTTGATGGTGAATCATGAACTGTCGCAACGCCCTTTCCGTTTGTATCCCTAGGGTGCCGAGACACCCGATCGCCAGAACCCGTCTATAAATGTCGCCTTTCCGACTCTTATCTCTTGGGGACCCCGCCCTGCCCAGCGATCAAAAGGCTTGCTCGAGTCCAGAAGGCTTGGCTGCCCGGCCAGTGTATCATCAGGGTGCTGGTTCTCGACTCGGGGCACGGGTCAAAGCTAGGTAGGCTCATTGCCTGCCCTTTCTCACTCATATCTAAGCATCCCTCTCCATCAGTTTGTACGCCGTGATGTTTCTTCCACCCTTCGCCCGTTCCCATTTCCGATTCCTTTCTCCTATTCCCATCCCATCCCACAGCCCCCCCCCGAGCTGGACTCGCCCCCGAGCAGGCTCTCGTTTCATTCCCTGGGTCTGGTTACCCCCATTTAGCCTTTGCTTAATTCTCATTGAATTACAATCCCTTCAATTAGCCTCAATCATCCAAGTATTCCCGCCTTCACCCCCGCCAGCCCCAGGCTCCAACCACCAAAATGCATCCCCCAACCCTCCTCCTCACCCTCCTCACCCTCACCGCCACCCACGTCGCCGCCCTGCCCCTCAACATCAACCTCGGCGCCTACTCCCCAGCCATCGTAGTCGGTGATGGCGCCATCTCATTCGAGGGAGCCGAAGGCGGCGTGGCCGAGGGAGCCGGAGCGGCCAGCATCGTCAACGCGCTCCAGGGCGCCGCCGTCGCGGGCGCTTCTTCTTCGTCGTCGGTTGCTTCCGTCAACAACGCTGCCGTAGCCGCTGGTGGTGGTGGTAGTGGTAATGGTGTGTCTCCGCCAGCGGTGCAGGCTGCAGTTGCTGCTGCTGCCGTGGGGGTGGATAGGCCGAGTCCGATCTTGAATGATCCGGTATGTCCACTGGTTCCCTTACTTATTCACCCTTCCCGGATGATGAGAAAACAAGAAGCGGAGGTTATTGACGCGAGGGTGTACCTAGACTGCTGCGCTGCCTACCCCTGGGTCGGCCAAGATTCTTGATCCACGGATGTGATTTTGGGTTTTGCGGGGTGTACGGTGTTATGAGGTTTGGCTGGGAGGTTCGGGTTTATTTCCGGGCAAAAATATGAACTTGGTGGTTGTCACGGGGTGCACAAAATAAACCGGGACAGCCTGTTCTGACAAGTATTTCCTTCGCTCTGCGTCCAGGAGAGCATCTCAAACCAGATGCTCGCCCCGTACACAGCTGTGGTCACCTACACTTAAATCTAATCTTTACATGTTGGGTATCAGAAGAACGCGCAAACCACCCCAAACTGCTATCGTACAAACGAAGAAGAACAGGCCGCTCAACAACAGGAAGTGCGCCCGCTACGAGATACTACTCCTCACTCGTCATCGCCCCCATTGTTATCACCAAATGGGTCAAAGTCCTCCTCCTCGCCAAAAGTCTCATCCTGGAAGCCTTCTCCGCCACCGAATCCGCCATCACCCTCGCCCTCACCCTCTTCCTCTTCCTCCGGAGGAGCAAGCGCTTTGGCGGCCCTCTCCCGCGCAATCGATGCAGACGTGGCCGCGGTCGTGGCGGGTGTCGAGGTCTGGGCATTATCGTCGGCACCCGGGCCATCCTCGTTGTCGCTGCCGGCGTCGCTCCCTGCACTACTGGGAAGCGCGCTGCGGCTGCCGACCGAGCTCGCGCCGCCGTAGGTGCTGCCGGGGCCCCTCTTGGAGAACTCAAAGAGGTTGCCCATGCGCGAGTAGTCGAGTTTCGTGCTGATGGCTCGGGTCCGCAGCATGTTCTGCGCCGCCTCGGTGGCAGACCCGGCGGGCGTCGCCTGGCCTTCTCCGATACGCGGCTTCCGGGCGCGGCTGCGCTTTTGCTTTGGCGGGTTGTTCTGCGTCACCTTGGCTTCAAAGATCTTCTGCTGCACCTTGCGCATGTAATCCTTGTTGTGGTTGGTCCAGATCATCTCCTTGAGTATCACGTCCCGCTCCGACAGCTTGCAGAACATGACCTCCGGGTCGTCCTTGAACTCGTCTTCATGAACTATGGGGTCGTTGGAGACTTTGGATTGTTGAATATACCAAGGAACTGGTGTGTCGGGTGCGGGTTGGCTGGTGTTGGCCTCGGCACTGTGGTCGGCAGGCGGAGTATTATCGGTAGCGGTGGGCGGCGCAGGAAGCGATCGGTTCGCATGAGCCGCCTCTTCTTGCTCCCGTCGCTGCTCGATGTCCTTTGTGACAAGAGTAGAAGCGCCAATCATGGCGGGGTCGTTGAGGTGACCTTGCATTTCCCGCTCGAGGTTGGTCTCATCCAGCTCCCACTCGGCGTCGATGCGCAAGATCGGTTTCTCCTTCTTCTTCTTCTTCTTCTCGGCCCCACCGTCGTTGTTGGTACCTTGCTCATCCTGCTCAGGAGCGGGAGCGGCCTCCCTCGGCTTGACCTTCATTTTCTCCATGCCCGGGGCTCGGATTCCTTGCGCAGCGGCCATGGCCATCTCGCTGCTGGGGTCCACTTCCTCCTCCTCCAGCTCCTCGTCTTCCGAATCACCAAATTCATCCGCCAAGTCCTCTAGCTGACCATCAAGGTCTGTTGTGGCAGCATTTACAATCGAGAGATCCTCCTCGGTGTGTTTGCGGAAAGGGATGGCAAAACCGTCCGCATCAACGCCAGGGGCGGACGAGCCTCCTGTTTGAGGTGTCCGGGGTGCGGATGGTGAGGATACCTCGGTGGAGACATTCTCGGTCTGGAGTGCTGGGTCAATGGGAATGGAGTCTGGCTGTTGCTTATCCGCTACAACTTTTTGCCGTTTTCCGGTTTTCTGCTGCTCCGATCCGTCGTCAGTTTGGGTAGCCTTTCGCTTCCGGGCCTTTTTCGGGTGCTTCTCCTGCCACTCTTTTGTCTGCTTGTAGACGAACGGGGGATCGTGAGAAGCTTCTGGAAGTGCCTTGGCCTCGTGGAAGTCACGGATCGTCATCTGTGCCGAGGGGACGTTGGAGAACTCCTCCATGCGCTCCTGGAGAGTGGTCATGGTGACCTTGGCGATGTAGACAACTTCCCTGACGGTGCGGCGGTAGTTGTGCGCGCGAGCGGCCATAATCAAGGCGGCGCCACAAACGCCAGCAGGTCGACGGCCATGGGTGATGTTGTCGTGGCGCATACGCTGGGCGATACGGATGGCTGAGAGGGCCACTTTGTTGGTGTCGTGAAGGAACTCGAGCTTGCTAGCAAAGCGGAAGATGAGGTCCTCGATGATGATGGGCTTCGTGCCGTCTTTCATTTCAGGGAGGGCGGCGAGTAGGTCTTTGTAGCTGCGGCCCAGCAGAAAGACGTCCGTCTTGATGATGTCAGCCAAGTCGATTAACATGACCTTGTTGTTATCCTCCTTGCGGCAGACGGCGTAGACACAGACAGCAGCCACCGTGTTCTTGCGGCGGCCCTGAATGAAGTTGCTGTTGGAAGCAAACTTGTAGACTTGAAAGGCTTTCTCGGCCACGTGGGGGGCAATCCGGAGCTGATGGGCGAACTGGTTCATGAGCTGCTTGGCTTCCCTGAGACTGCGTTCGCGAGCCTCGCTTGCACCAGCACCGGCGACACGGCGAAAGGCAAGACCGCCGGCGGTGGGGCGAATGCCGCCTTGGTCGGCCGCCAGATAGCTACCATGGACAACGGCAGCGCCGGACGAGCTCTCACCAAAGGTGACCTCGGCGACGATGTTGCTCTCCCACACGACGCGGCCGCAGTTCTGGCAGGCTCCATCCCGGACGTCGGACTTGTCGCACTGAGGGTTCTTGCACACGGAGCGAGATGGTGTTGCTGCCGCGATGGGCGTGGTTATAGAGGGGGACGACGCCACAGACTTCTCCCTTATGCGCTGCTCCCGGTCCATGATGCGGCGGGTGGCATTCGGCTTCTTTTGTTTGCGCTTGCCCCCGCCCCCGCCGGCTCTAATCATGGGTGCGGCGGAAGACATTGAAGTTGTCGGTGTGATGGTACACAAACAGGAGTATGTCGTTCATGCAAGCCTTGAAGCGATGTCGTAGTGAGTGATGATCTCGCGATGGTGAAGTGATGGCAACAAAGTCGGTTCGTCCCCCGCCGAAGTCGTCGGAGCTGCTCCGCTAGGACTCGCACGGGGCTGTTGTGTGTTGCTTCAGGATCTTCGACAATGGCTATCTCCTGAGGAGTAATTTGCTTGATGGAAAAGGGGTGTTATGCCATTGGTGAAAATAAGCCAAGCGCTGGGGGAATACTGGCGACGGAGGAGATTGTCGAAGCCGGTCGCTGGTGGGGTGCGAATTGAAAGAAAACGCGGTTGGCCGAGCGGGGTGTGTGTGGGAACCACGAAAAAACCTCGGGAAAGCTTGGGCCACTTGCACAATGAGTCAGCAATGCAGGGGGGAGAGGGTGGAGGTTCGACTCAACATTGAGCCAGATTTTTGACATTTGTGACTGCCCTCGAGCTGCCCCACTCCTCCCCACCACTCGGGCAGCCACTTCGCGGGTTGGAGGGACCACTTCAGCGCCCAGGCACTCTGCCCGCCCGATAATTATCCGCTCAACGGGAAGAACCTGGAAGCCAAGTCGCGCTGATGCTAATAAACGTCAGAAGCACGGCAGAAGTCCGGGTTTGCGGGCCGTTTACCAGCGTCAGGTTCCCGACCTGAGCCCCTCCCGCTCAACATGTGCACTCCGCTCGAACATGAACGGCAATGCGTCGGCGGAGTTACCGCAAATGGCAGGATCATAGACAGTTTTGACAATACCACGTAATATCTGCAAGGTTCTTAGCATCCATCGTGGGACAGTTTTTCGTATCCTCAACAGCGTACAGCCAAGTATAAGAACGCGCAACCCCTCATTCCATCTTTGTGACCATCACCCTCCATCACTTAACTGGTAACACACGTCACCTCCGGAGACACCTTGACAAAACCAACACCGCCATGGCACCCACCAACACATTCACCATCACCGCCGGTCCAGGCACCGATATCTGGCGCAAGCCGCCCACGACCGATGTCTTCAACGGTAGGTAACGATTTACCCCGCCTCTTCCACTCCAACCCCAAACCCCACCTCGCCCCAAACCCAACCATGAACCCCTTTTTTTTCGTGTAAACACCAACTGAAAAACCCCATCACAGCCCCAATCGCCCTTCCACCCCCCAACGAAGGAGGAGGAGGCCCTCGCCCCCTCCGCACCACAGGCCCCCTAACCTCGTTCCTCTCGGCCCGCCTCTCCCTCAACTTCACCCCCCAACAACAATACGACCAAGGCGGCATCCTCCTCAGTTTCCACCGCCGCCACACCACCACCACCACCACCACCCCGTCGTCAACAACAACAGCATCACCACCGCAAAAATGGATCAAATCCGGCATCGAACTCTACAACGGCCACCCGCGCCTGTCGACCGTGTCCTGCGACAACTGGGCCGACTGGTCTGTCGCCGACCTCCACCAACACCCTACCTCCTCCCAACAAGAAGAAGGGAGTAGTAGTGCTAGTGAGACGGGGTGGACTACGATGCTGATCGAGAAGGACAAGGACGTCAACGGCACGGGCGTGTGGGTGTACCGGGTGACAGACGAGGGGGAGAAGGTGCCGCTGCGGGAGATTTGCTGGGTGTTTGGGGACCGGCCCGAGGAGTGGGATGTCGAAGTGCATGCCATGGCCGCGCGGCCGGAGAAGGCGGCGCAGGGGGGGTTGGTGGTGGAGTTTGGTGGGTTGGAGGTGGAGTGGGCGGAGGAGGCATAGTGATTCCAAAGTCAAGTCACGGGGTGAGGGGGGGCAAGGATGATGAATGATACATGTCACGGAGTGAGAGGGACGGGACAGGGACACAGTGAGTTGAGGTGGCCGGTTTTTATTTTTCCTCCCATTACTTAGCCCCCTCAAGCGGGCGGCGTAGAGCCTAGCGGGAATCGGGGTGGGGAGAGCTGTAACAAGTCCCCCGCTAGGGGGGGACGTGCTGCAGGCTTCCAAAGCCCGTCCCAATGATATAAAGCCCGAGTTCATCAAGAAGTAAAGTCATCATCATGATCAGTCGTTACAAACGAGTGACCGCCTCACTCTGCGCGGCGAAAAAAATGGTGCGTGCAACCATGCATGCCTTTCTGCGGGGGGTGTTGCGAATCCCCCCTTCCCTTCCCAACCATGATTATCCGATCGTTGTGTTGTGTTTTTTTCTTTTCGACAAAAGGAAGTAGGTGCGGCCAAGCGCGCTTTGAGTGGTGTCGCTGATGGCAGTGAGCGAGGGGGGGGTTGTCTCCCTGCTCGTCCTCCTCACTGCCTATCTTGTTCAGTCTGAGTGGTGTTGTTGTTGTGGTTCCAACTCCAGCCTTGTATGTTTCCAAACGCCAGGGAAAGACAGAAAAGCTGAGATGTCGTCACCCGTTTCCGTCCCAAATAAGTCCAGCTAAAACAGACAGAGCAAAAAAGAATAACACAATCGATGGTTGTTGAGGGGATGAAGGTTGAAGTGCGTTGAGTTAAAACGACGTGCCGTGTCTTGTCGGTTGTGGGACGTCGAGTTTGGCGGGAGCCCGTATATTCCTGGTCTGTGACCTCCTTTTCCCCCGGCGTCTTGTGTCGCTTCCTGCGAATCGTGTGACTAGCGTCGACGCCAATCGATCTGATGGTGCAAAAGCAAAAACGCCAGGGTTCCGTGAAAGGCCCATAACCAGCCTAGTATTCCCAGATGTCGCAAAGGAGAAAATCAAGAAGTAAACTGAGAAACCAGAGGGGCAGCGAGCTGCGCGTGTCTTCCTGCACACACTCACATCATGTATCGGTTATTAAGCCCCTCTCGCTCCGCAGATCTTGTACCCAAAATTGGTCGGCCAACCTCGTGAGAAGTGAAGATGTTTCAGTGTGGGTGAAAATCTCCCCATGGTGTTCCAATCTGATGCAAGATGCAGGGAGCTTCGATGAGAAAAGACCCAAACGCCGGATGTTGAGGAGCAAAAAAAAGACACAACCCCCTGATAACCCTTGTTCCCAGTTTGGTGAGTATTCCCGAATTACGCCTGTAGAACGCCAGAAAACCTATTCGTTACGCCATCACTGTACAACGAATCCAGCCTCTCAGATCGTCTTTGGGGTCCGCGCGTTGCTCGCCTCAATGACGTCGTCGAGGTGGTTGCACATGGCGACGAACAGGTCAAAAAAGAGTTTCCCGCTTCCCTCGCCGTAGGAGTCGCCGCCGCACTTCTCCATCTCGGCTTGCATGGTGCCGCTGCGCTTGAAGGTCTTGCGGCACCGGATGATGAGCGCCAGGTAATGGGCGCGCAGGCGGCTGTCTGAGTCGGGCGTGTGGGCGTAGCAGTACTGCGCGCTGCGGAGGATGGTGCCGACGTCGATGCCAGACTGCAATCCTTGCTTCCGCAGCGCCAGCCTCTTGAGCTCCTCCAGCCCGTAGCGCTCCGCGGCGCAGTAGACCACCGTGTCGCGGAGCAGGTGCTGACCGGCGCTGGTGAGGTACACGGTCGCCTCGACAGCCGAAGGGGTCTGGGGCGTTTGCCCTGCGCGACCGCCTCCGAATTTTGGTGATTCGTGGATCGTCGGGGAGGTTTGTGGTGTGGCCCGACGGGGGAGCGAGTCCTCGAGTTCCCAAGAGTTGCGCTGCTTGTTGTGCAGCAGGCGCGGGTAGTAGTCGCCCTTGTAGAGATACTCGAGGATCGCGCTGAAGACCTCCGGCTCCTCGTCGGGGAGCGAGATCCTCCGATTCTGCGCATCAAAGTAGGTGCTGCGCAGGACCTTCTCGAAAAAAGGCGCCTGGCACAGCACGTCCTCGTGCGCCGCAAACAGCCGCGCTTCCTGGCCCACCACCAGGGTGACGATGGGCGAGGGGGCGAGGGACTTTTTGTCACTGGGCCTCGCCTGCTCAGATGGCATGCGCGAAGCGTCCTCGCCCCTGAGCGACCGTTGCAGTTTCGACACCTTCTGCTGATCCCGCGTGGTGCCCTTCTTCGTCAGCCTCGCAGACTTGTCCACCCGGTGTTGCGAATCCATCGTCGTCGAGGCAGCCTCCCGCTGGGAGGTGCTGGCGTCGCGGCTTCGAAACGAGCGTTTGAACATGGTGGCGGTCTGCGGTTTGTCGGTAGTATTCGGCTGTGGTGTGGTGAAGGGGTTTTCGTTCGGGCGCTGGATGCGCGCGCGGGACAGGAGAACTAGTAGAGAGTGACGAAAAGAGTGGAGGATTAAGAGGAAAAAAGGAGTGAAGAGGGAGAGAAAAGGTGATGCACAAAAAATGATTGACGGGGTCCGGGCGGCGTTATCCCAAAGAGAAACTCTGAGACAACTCCAGCAACAGCTTTGCGACCCTTGGGTTGTGTGATGAGGGGGGGGGAGGAAAAAGAAGGGGAAGGGGTCAAGGACGTGGGGTGTGGTCCCTCTATTTATTTCGGCATTTCAGATGACTGTGGCGGGGGCAACGCACAGGGGGTGCCTGGGAAACATCCCAGATCAACAAGAACAGGGCTGGGAACGGATGGATGCAGATGCAGGTTGCCTTCAGCCCTGGCGCCTGTTCATTGGACGGCCCAGGTGACGAGCGGCTTGCCTTCCAGAGATTGGGTTGACGTTTGCTTCAATTGCTGTCGTCAGCGGACCTGTTTCTACCATTCCTTGGCTGTGAATTGTCGTGCAAACCAATCCTAGTCGGTACTTCGTACATCAGGGGCATCGCCCCGTTTCCCAACATTGCTGGCAACTCCGCTGTCGGCAATCGAGGCAATGCCCGAACGCCTTGTGGATTCAGGTTTTAACCCGATCTTTGGTGGCTGGGCATCGGTACCTAAGCTTTCCGCTACGTCGAGGAATTTCGCGCCCTCTTTCTCTAAAACCGGATTGGTCGGGGTGGTTGCCAACGCAACGAATCAAGATTCAAGATGTTGCCTTTGCTGGCGCTTGCTGGCTGCGTTTTGGCTCAAGCGGGGCACGTGAACAATGGCTGTCCACTTGCGACGAAGCAGACGAATTCCATTGCATTGCACAGCCTCACTTGAGCCAGGGCAAAGAATATGTGGAAGAGGCCTCTTGTGTGCAATGACTGGCCCCTGAAGATGTGTTTGGATTAGCTGCGATGTGTCGTTTGCATTTGAACTGTGTGTTGTCGTCTGTAATCTGGAAACGGAGATCGATGTCTTTCCCCACTCGACCCGAAAATGCGGGAGGTGTGGGGCCAAGGCATGCAACCCCGTTTAGACGGATCGGCAACCCCACCAGGCGCTAACCCCAGACTGCACAAGGGGAAAGTTTCAGTACCCGTCCCCCTGCCCAGTTGTGACCTTCGCGCAAGTACCTCCATCTCACCGTTGTGATGGCCCCTGAAATCCAATATTGCAAACAGCATACGGAGTACGCAACACCGAACGAACCTCGGGGGGTGGCAAACCCGGATGGGGATGAGATGATTGAGTGAGCTGAGGCCATGCTTTTTGGATAAGGTCCTGCCATTTGATGTCTGGGATGACTATACGTGGTTATAGTACATACTGTGAGTTTGTGGTGACTCTACCACGTTCTAATAATGCACGAGGCCCGAACGACAGGAATATATAACACCACACCCCCGACTTGCGTGGCTCTTCCCGTCCGCGTCATAGGTTAACGTCCGAATTCTGAACCCCGATTTGAGCCTCCCTCTTGTATTTCCGAACTCACTCCCTTGGAATGTGAATGCGTCATCCGCCACAGGGCCCAATAGGTTTTGACCGAAAGCTTTAAGCGCGGCTTCCCAGCTGGTTACCCGGGCCGTGAGATGGATCATGTTCGTCGTCCGAATCGTGGATGCGGCTGTATCCGTCGCCCCGGCCAACGTAGATTGCGAGTTTCTCCCTCATGGATGTCAAGCCGTACAGGGCAGCAAACGCTGTGGGACAAACTCGGTCAACAACCGCGTCCTGCTTCCACGCCATGGTGACTCACCTGCGGGGCCCATGATGACGAAGCCAGAGGCATAAGCCGCAACAAGCACGGAACTCCCCGTTTCCTTTGGGTCCATCCAGAAAAGGGGGTAATGGCCTGTCATGGTATGGCCAATCGCTGCCCAGCCGAGGTAACCCGCCAGGAGGAACATGGTGGAAAGAAGGTGGCTTGAGATCGCCTGAAAACCCCATCAGTCATCGTATACCCAAGACGAAGATAAAAGGGGTGAAAGAGGGCGAGGCTCACATGCTGATGTTTGATGGTGTTGAGGAACATGATCTCAGTGTAGGCAATCAGCGAGGTGACGCCGTACATGTTGACGATGGAGAACGGCTGGAGCCATCCGTGACTGAAGGTTCCATCGGCGCCACCGCCCGCGGGGAAGTTGCCATAGCCCTGCGGCACCAGCACAGCCCAATACATGGTGGTGTTGATGAAGTTGAACACATGAGCAGCTGCATAGAGCAAACTAGAATAGAAGCAACTGGACGAGGGCTCGGTTTGGTCCGGCAGAGACAAGTTGAAGATCGCCCTAGTCAGCCAACGGTGGCCATCGTCGTCGTCCTCGGCCGTGGTGTGGTGATGGTGGCTGAGACTCCAGAGCTAATGTAACGAACGGAATTAGCCACAGGGATGTGGGCTTGAATCGACTAAGACCCCAACTTACAAAGCTGACAAGGTGCCAAAGCCACTGCAGAATGTTGGAGATGGTTGAGAAGTCGAAAAGGATGCTCCACGGCGTCTGGTTTGCCACGCCATTTTCCGCTACCTTGTTGCGGACCAGGATTGGGCCGAGGGCCGTGAGATAGGCGAGAATTGCGCCGCGAACAAAGACCAAGGCCCTCGGGTCCGGCCAGGGCCATGCCGAACGGCAGACTTGAACCGTGATGGGGACATAGTCATCGACCTGGATGGTCCTAACGTGCAACGGAAGGCCTTGGCGGTCCTGCAAAAGCGGCGTTGTCTCCTGAGCGGACATCGTGAATGTGTCACGCGGAGCAGCGGTGCAGCTTGTTCAGCGAGGGGAATGGAGCTAGAAGTAGGGAACCCCATGTACGTGTCGTCGTAGATGGCGTCGGGTCGCTCTGAGGGCTAGGAGAGGAAGGTAGTCAAGCGCGAAACAAGACAGCAATTGGAGTTGAGCAAGATGGTAGTAGGAGAGGAGACCGAATGACGGATTTCAAGACAATGAAAGAGCAGAAGCTCCAGGCTCGCAGGAGAACGGACGCCTTCCCCAGGAAACGAGGTAACAGTCCACGGTAAGCACGATCCGCAGTCGCGCGGCAGCCACTTGTCGGTTGCCCCACTGCCGTGGCAGGACAACACGAACCCCTACGGACGGACTGATGGAGTTGCAGTAGAGAAAATGGTTCAACTTGAACCCTGGATGGGGTTCAACTGACGGTGGTGTGCCGTCGTGCTGCTTGATGGCCAGCCTAGGAGATGGGAGTTGCCAGCCATCTTGAAGAACTAATGAAAAGAGACTCCTTTTCGACTGGATGAAAAATAATTGTGACGGAAATTCAATACAGAATAATCTCAGCTGTAATTGCTTCAACTCAATGGACTTCCCGTATAACCATCCTCAACGTTGAACTCGGATTTGCATGTTCTGGGCGTCAAGCCATCAACCTAGCACAGCATGCAGCTTTGTAGGCTTTGTCACAAAGGGGTCTCGAAGGCGCCCCACTCTTCCTTTTGTCGCATCCCAATCGGGGCCCGCCAATTCAACACCGTGGTCACTGCGGTCGACTGCTGCGCGCGCAGCTCCGGAACAGCATCATTTTGATTCCCCGTCAACAGCTCTTGGGAGTCGCAACAGCTTCGCACCACAACCTTTACGCGGAGTCTTGCATCGCACATTCTCCCAAGATGCTGTCCAGCCTACAAAACCCGCGGCAGGCTGCCGCGCAGCTCATGAATTTTGGGCTGATCCTCTCGACTGCGTTTATGGTGGGTTGCCCGCGCACCTGTCACCGACATCCCCGTTGGCGGCGCTGGTCATCCATGGTCTCTGTTTGCTAACCTAGGTTGGCAGATGTGGAAAGGTCTTTCGGTCATCTCGGACTCGCCCTCGCCGATCGTCGTCGTCCTCTCCGGCAGCATGGAGCCCGCGTTCCAGCGCGGCGACTTGCTCTTGCTATGGAACCGCAACCTCGTCTCCGAAACCAACGTGGGCGAAATCGTCGTGTACAACGTGAAGGGCAAAGACATTCCGATTGTCCACCGGGTAGTCAGGAAGTTTGGCCTTGGGTTCGTCTCTCCCTTGCGCATCTCTTGTCGGGTTGGTTGTCGAGCTGGCCGAACTTGGGCTGACAGCATCTTCCAGGCCAGACGCAAAGCTGCTTACCAAGGGAGACAACAATGCAGCGGACGACACCGAGCTGTATGCTCGCGGGCAGGATTATCTGGCCAGGCAAGACATTGTTGGGTAAGACAGCCACCCGCATCCAAGCCCGGGAGCATCTGCCCGCTTGCTTTTCTCGAAGCTGACATTGCGACACAGGAGCGTCGTTGGGTATATTCCCTTCGTAGGATACGTAACCATCATGCTGTCGGAACACCCGTGGATGAAGACGGCTATGCTAGGGATAATGGGGCTGGTAGTCGTTTTGCAGCGCGAGTAGAACTACCGGAACATACCAACCACCAGCCAAGCATGTCCAGCTTCAACCGAATCCCCCCATGGTCTGGAGACGACGCGTGCCCAGCCTGGAGCACTGAGCGCTGCCGAAGGAATCGGAGATGAACGTGTCTGCAAAGAACTTGTGTGTGGGACCGCTGCCTAGCAGGCATTGGACGGACCACCTTCGCCGGAAGCTCGCAACTCGATCAATGAGTCAATCCCGGCTCTCAAGACTGCAGCCTCCTCACACACGCTTTCATTTTCCCATTCTCGCACCGCAGAGCCCCAAGATCTCGATATTTGCTTCCAAATGAAGGCCAGGCAGCAGGGGTGCCGCTCGTCTTGGCAAACGCCTTTCCCGTGTTCGTGTTCCATCTCCAGTTCAGTGCCAAGACCCGCTAAGGAGGCAACGTTGGACTTGGGGGCGCTTCTATTTTCGACGACAAGGGTCTGGATGCAATCTTAAAAGCAACACTGCTTGTCTTCCTTTCCGCCCCTCTCGCTCGCTTCATCGCCGTCACTCTTTTCTACTTTTTCTCAACCGCGCCGCTCGTTTTTCTTTACACATCTTCGATTTTGGGGTCCGCTCGTTACAGAATTGAACTGAACATGAATCCGCTTCCTCGACGCGACGACAAACGACATTAAACACGAGGATGGCAGGCGACGACAGCACGGCCGCCGAGCCGAGGCCGGGGGAGTCCGGTCAGGAGCAGGAGAAGTTTCAGGCGGAAAATGAGTCTAGTCAGCGGCAGACCGAGCGTGGAACACAACAGGAGAGCGAGGAACCGTCCCCACCACTGCCACCGAGGCCTGTGCCCGTTCTGCCCCCTTCTCACCAAGAGATGCTCAAATCCCAACCGGCACCGCCGCTCCACCAAGGCGTCCATTTCGGCCCTTTGCCAGTAGAAGATCCCGACTACCCGTTCGACGTCGAGCGCCCACACTACCCACGTTGGCACATGACGAAACTGGCGCTGTTCGCCTTGTCCTACGTGATCTGCGTCGTCATATTCGGCGTTTGCATTGCTCTGGGCTTCTTCAACGCCCCGTACTCTACGCCGTACTTTGGCGAACCAGTGGAGTATGAGTTCGGCACTTCGGCGACAGCAGTGCGTTTGCATCTCCCTTTCTGTTCGCTTGAACCTCTTGGGCAAAACTGACCCAGTATCATAGGCTGGCCTTGCGGTGCTGGTAACGACCATTGAACTTCTCCGGACATGGCTCTCCACTCGGCGCCAGGGGATGCATCCGGGCTCTCTCGTCGCCTTTCATCTCATCATCTGGTTGCTCGCTCTCGTCGCCGTTGTCGTTACCACCCTGTTCGCCACGAACAGTGCCGATTACGGCGATTACGATTACCCCCGCGCCGACCGCATCGTACTGCGCAGCCAAAGCCAGGTCTACGAGCAAATTTTGCTTGGATTCGACTGCGTACTCCTCGCGATCCATTTCGTCCTGTTTGTTGGAGCTTGTGTTGAGACGAACCGGCTCCAGAGAGCAAAGAGAAAGGTGGTTGTGGTGAGAGTACCGGTTCAAGTCGGCGCTCCGTACCCAGGGGGTCAGTACTACGGGCCGCCTCAGTCGTTCGTGCCGCAACCAGGCGCGCAACCAGGGCAATACCCGTTCCAAATGATGGCTCAAGTGCCACCGGCGGCGGCCGCGTACGGAGGCTACTATGCGCCTGCACCCCAACAAATGAACTGGGCGACCTCCCAACAGCAGAGCATGCCCGGGATGATGCAGGGGGGTTACGTACCGGCAGCTACCCCGGCATTGTCATCCAGCAACCCTGCGCGGCATTCTGGGCGAGAACAGTCGGCTCCCGCCCTTGCGTCCAGCTCAGGGTCTCGACGATCGCAACGCCTAGCCCAGGCCCAGGCTACAACTCAGCCGACGACTGATTCACAGGAGCCAGCGAAGCCCGAAGAGCCTGTCTCGGAAAGAACCACATGAGTCTGGGTTTGGCTTCGATGCTATGTTAATGGACAGGGAGTTTTTTCAGACGATATTCACCGGGTGGTTGGCTGGATCTCTATATACCCTAAAATAATTACGACGAACTTGGGAACTGGCCCTCACAGGCTTCCCCCTGTCATTGGATTGCAGTGTGCTGTCCGTCCGTCTTCTGCTTTCGAAGTCAACACAAGGAGTGGCGACCGTCGACCGCTCGTCTGAGATGGAACTGATCGGGTTCTCGGTGCCGAGTCCTCAGATATAAACCAACTCTCCAACCCAAACACGGCCGAAGCGCATTCACATGCGTGGCTCCAAATTCCTAGCTCGTGAAATACCGAGGAAGACCAGGGTTGCATTTCCCCAGATCTCGACAAGGGTCTTCCCCAACCCAAGGCTCCGATCACCCCCGAATCAAGCAACTGGCCCGCCGTCCCCGCATCCCGCTGAGCTTGTTCCCCTGGCTGATCCCACTCCCAGCTGCCGCCTCAACACCACCTTTTGCGATGGAAGGACGGAACCCCGTCGACAAGCACACCTAGCCAGTTTTGCCTTCCTTATTCGGGTATGTACCAACCCAAGCCGATCACATCACTCATTATAGATCTGGCCTGCAGGACCATAGCCGCGGCTCCCACAAGCTCGTGTCCATCCCGTCTGACCCTATCTGGGTGATGGGCCTTGTTCTGAGACTTGGCCCGGAGGTTGTATCCCACACGAAAGACGCGGGGGAGGGAGTAGCTCTGCTGGGCTTGACTACCCTTGTCCTACCTCGGCCGTGAGTCCCGTGGCAGTTTCGTGCGCCATCCATGCTTGTGACAGATCTGGCCAAATCTTTATAAGAGACGCCGGAGATTCCTCCCCTCTCAGGGGGTAACCACTCAGCTCTCCCAGCCCGTCCGTCCAATTCTCCGTCCGCAATCATGAAGTTCACCACCCTCCTTGCGCCTCTCGCCCTCGTTGGCACCGCCCTAGCCGACGGCAAAGCAGTTGTTGCGGCCCTGACCAAGGTTGACGAAACCACCGGCAAGCTCGGCGACGCCGTCACGAAATGGAAAGGCGACATCTTCGGCACGCTGCCCATCATCGCCGAAAGCACAACCCTGCTCGTGCAGGTAAAGAAGGGCACCAAGACGGCCGAGGAGAGCGAGGCGCTCGACTTTGACGCCACCCTCGCGGTCGCGACGGCCACCAACAATCTCGTGACGTCGGTCAACACGACCCTGTCGGCGCTGATGGACGCCAAACCCAAGTTTGACAAGCTGCTCATGTCGCCACTGATCCTCGTGACCCTGGGGTTGCAGAAGCGTGCGACCACGGACATGAGCGCCGCCATCATCGCCAAGGTGCCCGCGGAGCTGCAGGAGTTGGCCAAGGGCCTGGTGGCGCCGATTGATGCTAGTTTTGAGCAGGCGATTGATGCTTTCCATCCTTTTTAGGGGGTCAACTATTAATGGAACACGGCTGGGTGTGACGGAGGAGCCCCTGACAATAGAAAACAACCATCAAACCCCTTTCTCCATCCCCCATGAATGAAAAGAACTGGCGTGTACAAACCAATAGGTAATCAATAAGGCACCTAACCCCAAGAACAACCCCAAGAACAACCCCAACAGCCCCCCTCCCTTTCACCCCTCCACACCCAAAACTATCACCAAAAAAACAAAACATTAATCATACCCCCATCAACCCCCCCCTAGCCCCCATAATAACAACCCCCACCCCTCCCTCGAACCTCCCCTCCACCTTCCCACAACAAATCCAACTCCCTCCTCTCCGTCACCAACCGCCGATGCTCCCGCTCGAGCGACAGGATATAAACTCTCGCCCGCTCCAGCACCTCCCCCTTACTCACCCTCCGCTGGTCTCCTCCTCCTCCTCCTCTTCCTACTCCTCCTCCCGCGGCAGTGTCTAACGATAAGCCAGGTTTGATGATACTCATACTACTGTGATTATGGATTGGGAAGGTGGACGATGAGGAGGAAGTTGACTGTATATTGCTGTTTCTTTCACTTGTCTCTTTTTCATGTTTTTGAGGGAATGGCGTCGCTGTTGTTGCTGCTGCTGCTGCTGCTGCTGCTGCTGCTGCTGACTGGAGAAGAGGAGGGGGCCGGTTGTGGCTGTTGTTGTCGTCGGGTGTGGCGGGGAGGATGGCGAGGAGTTGGTTGAACTGTGAGTTGAGGCGCTGGCGGTATTTTTGCTCGACCAGGGTGTGGCGTTTGCGCGAGTGGCAATGGCCGTCTTCTTCTTCTTCTTTGGGGTCTGCTTCTTCGGAGGTTGGTGGGCCAGATTCGGGGCTGGGTTGGTCGTCGGTTACTCTCTTGGATACCCGTTTCCTTTTCGTCCTGCCCTTGGGCTGTCGTGGTTCTGAGCCGTGGAGTCTCCTCTTTGACTGTCCCCTATCAGGGGTTGATTCTTTGGGTTTGTGGCCGCTATGGTCGTTGAGTCTGGTTGATTCTCGAGTGCAGAGGTCCATGATGTTTACACATTCCTCGCGCATGGAAAAGGGACGTGTTCGTGTATCGAGGGCAGGTGATGGCCCGACGAGGATGTTGGCGTTCGGGCAGGCTGTTATTTCTTGCTTGTGCTTGTCAGAGCTGTCTTCAGTGTCTCGAATAAGATTTGGGTAACATCGTTGTCAGGGCGGATGATTCTGTCAAGTTCTTGGAGAAAGTGGATAGCTAAAACTAGTATTAAGAATAATGTCCACGTTCTTGCGCACCACACGGAGCTCGATTACTAGTACGTAAAGGCCACCACCCCGCGAATGGGATATTGGGTTGCAGAACAGAGCAGAATGACATGAGGACTGCAAATAATAGCGAGCGTTGTGGTGCTGATTCGATAGATCAAGGGCTCGCGTTGAAAATCAGGCCACTCTAGCATGATCGCCGATGCACAGTTCTTCTTCCGGCTTTCCTTGTCCATTCCCCCACGGAACGAACAAGAGTGACGTCAATAATGGTCTTCTGCGCTCTTAAAATAGCCAGTTCTGTCGTGAATGGCCCCAATCGTGACCTATGGGCCATGGTCAGGGGCTCTGAGTGTCTCCTGTCGGGTCGGGATCGATAACTCCTCTCCCAAAAACACAAAAGATATTGTACTCTTGTGGTGAGTTACTGAGCCGTTGGCTTCCGGGTTGTTGGCGTGCCGAACAATGTCTTCGGGGTGGTCAAGTATGAGACGCGAAATGGATCGTTCGAGTTTGTCCCTCGACCATGCCACACGAAAACTCCCCGCTTTCGGCACTAGATTTATGAGATTGACACCAATCCGGCTGCTACTGTTAACCCTTACTGTTCATCTTGATTGACTCTGTTTACTCTGTGTTTCAATCAACACCGGGCATTAAGGGACTGATATGATGGCCAAGATTAAGAAAGTAACAAGCAACAAGATATAACAGGAGTTGTGGATAGCGATTTAAACAGCTTGATTTATGCTTGATTATTTGCGATTACGTTAAGCCTGATTTCGTCCACATTGATCTTCTTTGTATCTATATGTTGGTCTTGGAAACAATGGTTAACGTTACCGGCACCGCATCGGGGATAACAACAACACGTGGATGGGTTAGATTCAAAAGGTTATCGAACATGCTGAATCGGTATGGCGTGGCTCGGGATAGAAACATCATAGAAACAGCACCTAACGAGATTACCACCCTTTGCCCAACCTTTGTTTTTTCAATCTAGTCCCAAAACATCAACGCCCACCCATTCCCATTTGCATATCATAATAATACTCTACAATAACTCCCATTATTTTGCAACCCGCTTCCTTTCCCACCATTAACACCACAACAAGACTATATAGTATTGACCGGGAGCATGGAATCCCATCAATTCCTCCTAACCGCCACGCTCACCACCCCCTGCCTCGCGACAACCGCCCCTGCCCCGGACATGATAACCTCCATGCTCCTCAGCAGCTCCCCCCGCTCCCTCAGCAGCCGCTCCCGGTCCACCTCGAGCATTCTGATCCGCCTTGTAGCTAGGTCGAGCACCTCAGCCTTGCTCATGCGCTTCTCGTCGCCGCCGCCGCCGCCCGCACTATTACCACTACCGCCCATGGCCTGGTCTGGAGCGGCTCCCGCTCCGGCGCGGCCCTGGTCTAGGGGTAGCACGGCCAACAGACGCTCGAATTGGGCGTTGAGGCGGTTGCGGTATTGTTTCTCGACGATGTTGTGGTTGCGGCGGGCGCGGCGCTCTTCTGGGGTGAGGTCATCGTCTTCAGTGGGTGGGGATCGTTTGTTGTTGTTGTTGTTGTTGTTGTTGTCGGCGGGTGAGACGGGGGAGGCGATGGTGGTTGTTGTTGGGGTGGATGCCTTGCGAGGTTTGCGGGTGGCGGTGCGGAGTTGGATGCTGTGTTTCCTTGCGTGAGCTTGGGTTTTGCGGCGCTTGGACTTGTCGGTCGGAGCGTCCTCAACGCTGGGTACGGGGGATAGTGTGGTTGATGACTCTTCCGACTGTGATAATCGTTTCGTATGCGTGTAAGAGCCCAGGGCGGGGAGTTGGGCCACGGCTTGGAGTTGACGGCTTGTTCTTGAACCGGCGGCGTCTAGGTTACCGGCCGGAGAGAAGAGGTCAGAATCGGTTTCGGCTGCCCAGGGGTCTGTGAGCGGTGCCCCTGGTGTTGTCCATTGCAAAACATTCGTTGCTGGGTTGTGGTAAACAGATGCCGAGCTTTTCCGCAGTGGGAAGTAACCGCAGGCCGACCCGTCGAGCAAAGTAGACACTGCGAAAGTTGGGTCAGGGGAACACCAAGGGAAGGTATCGAAGCCGAGCCCCCGCCCATCCCAGGACTCGTGGCCTGGTGTCAGGGGCGACAGGGTAGTCTGAATAAGCTGGGTTAACCCACGATGGGGAAAACAGAGACGAGAAACCAGAAGTGATTTCAGCATAGCTAAGAGGAAGCGTTGCCCGCTTCCTAGACTTGAGATAAAGTTGTTCTCACCTGATTCGACTGCGAATCGGTCATACCATCGAGGCGGATTGCTGTATTGTTTGACTCCATGGCTCCGAGTCCTTATTACACGTGAAGGAATATCGAGGTGATGGGAAACATCCGGGATCGTGATGTGCGAGGCCAACGGCGCCTTTCCGCGGAACCCGGGACGAGTTCAGAGGAAGATGAGGCAAGTGAAGCTGCCATCTCGGCCTTGCGGCACTGTCGGTGGCGCTGGGACATCCGCTGATCCAAATCACCGGGCTCATATATAGCGCTCGCAGAACCGTCTCATCCACTGAAGAGACTCACTCGGAGCCTGCAAGGTTCCCCGCCGGGACTGGCGCATATGGGCGGAAGTGACGGCAGCCAAGGACCCCCGAGGGCCCCCAAGACCAGCCAAGAGAGAGGTATCAATACGCCGGCGGTCCCCGGGACGCTGGGCTCCATTGAACATGCCACGAGGGGCAAAGAAGATAATTCAACAGGTCGCATGCATGCTTTCGCATCCCCGAAGCGGGTCTGTTTACCTGTTTACCTGGCCCAGCCTGGCATGCCTGGCTCCCTGGCAGGGAAGAAATGCAGTTGATACAAACTGTAGCGACTGCGGCGACGTGCGGGACCCGGACATGAAAAATGACACCATGTTGCCCAACTCCGAGGCCTGCTCCTTCCTGGGTGACCGCTAGGGTCGGGTCCAGACCTCTTCGGACAAGATTCGGGGCAGTCGGCTCTGCAGTGCCAAGGCGGGTGCCGAACGTGGGACTCGGCCAGGTCAGCTTTATCTGAGTTATCACTCTTCTCCGCTTTGTGCACCCGGATGGCCAGCGGGGCAGCCCCCCCCCTCCCAAAGGACCCCAACCAAACACACGATGACGATGGCCTGAGCATCAAAGATGCTGCCGTTACACCGAGACATGGCCGGCTCATTTGGGAATCTCTGTTCCCACTGAAGCTCCAAGGCGGTCAGCGGTCAGCGGTCAACCCAAATGACAGTCAACTGAGTCTAACATTCGATGTCAAGCGAGGACTGCAAGTTTGATGGCAGGTGCCCCTCCCGGATATGTCGTCGCCCTTCCCCCGAGCCTTGGAGTTGTGCGGCGCGCATGAAATGGACGGCAGCAGCTGGTTCAAGGTCCCTTGGCTTTGTGGAGACTTCTCCTCTCCGCGGAGGAGCGGCCTAATGCAGGTGTTGGTAAAAGGCAACCAACACCTGAACCCCGTTTGACAGCCCGCTGCAACGTCCTCCGAATTCCCCCGCTGCAGAAGCATGGAATGCAGACTCTATCTTGCAGCATTCATCGGCGAGGCCTAGGCCGTAACTGGAAAACTCGACGTTACTCAACGTCGACAACCCTGTCTTGTCCTCCCCTCAACGTCCAGAGTGTGTGGTACAACAAACATCGCTAATATGCCGACACTAGCCTGCACACGGCCCCTCAGTTGTGCATCCATTGGGCCGGCGACTAGGTCTCCATTGGGCAGGAACTGTGACTCTCGACCGCCCAATATCCACAGCGCCGCCGGGGACCATCGGCCGGCAGAGCAGCCTCGGGAGCGAAAACAGGCCGTGTTGTTTTGAGCAGGGCGGCGTCGCCCGGTGTGTAGTGTGAGAAGGAGAACCCCCGTCTAGAGGTAGTAGAACCATCCTACAGGTGACAAAGCCGAGTATAAACAGCAGCCTTGGTAGTCGTTGCGTATCGGTTGCAAAGATGGCAAAACCCTCCATTAAATTACGAGCGGCTCCTCTCTGCTCAAAGAACTGAAGTGAACTGATACGAGGGACCCCCATGCCATGATACGTTTCTAGCAAAAAAAAAGTTAGTGAAAAGCCGGATCATCGAATGACCTTCCCAAGTGCGGACAAACCCCCAACTCTAAATGGCGCTACGTGGGTGGTTGGGCACCAGAGAATCTGCATTTGGGTCGGTTCAAGAGGGGGAAAAAGGGTGGGGGTGGAGTCATTGGGCCTCATGGACTGGCATTCGGGACGTTTGAAAAGGAGTGAGGGCTGCCGCTTGACTTGTTCTGGTTTTGTTTAATTTATTTTGTTTGGAAAAAGTCTAGGCAGGGCCATCTTCGTCCGATCGACATGCATGGCCGATGCTTCTTGTCCTCAAGTTGAGAACACAGGCATCCGGGCCAGAGTGCCAGATTGGCCCTAGTTGAATGAGGAGTCCGGAGCCGGCGATACATGTGACCGGCCGACAAGCTGTGGACATTGAAAGGAGAAAAGCAGAGCCAGTCAAAAGGGGCCGAGGTTTGCTCCGGAAGAGATGGATTCATGTGGTATTCCAACCCTCCAAAAAAAACCAAAACCTGGTTTCTTGTTTCTAACTCAGACAGATTATCCGAACATAAGATTCGCACACAACAGTTTCCTCAGAGCGGTGCATATCAAACACACCAGAGCAGGAAACGACCGTTTTGGGGTTGAAGACGCGCGGGGTGAAAATGGCGGGTTGACCGATTGATGCTGAGGCGTTGGGGAAGTGAGGGAAGGCGCCCATCAGTATCAGTCCTCATCGCCGTCGGCAGCAACGGCCGCCTTGGGGCGGGCCTTGCCAGCCGCAGGGGGGGCCGCGACCTTTCCGACGCCTTTTACCGGCACCTCTTCCTCCTCGTCACCCTCGTCCTCTTCGTCTTCCTCGCCCTCAGCTTCCTCGTCTCCCTCGTCAAACTCGTCTTCGTCCTCTTCACCCTCGTCCTCCTCGCCCTCTTCGTCTCCGTTTGCGACGGTGGCGCCATTCTTGCGAGGCGCCGCGGCCTGGGCGACCTGAGCGACGGGGGCAGTCTTTAGCTTCTTCTTGGGAGGAGCTTGTTCTGGGACAAGTGTTAGCCCAAGTCAGCACGATGATGGGGAGGGAGTGGCTTTTGGAGCGCGTGGGATCGATGGAGTCTAATGGACTCGGTTGATCAAGGTCAAGGGCACTGAGGGTTGGAGCTTACCTGTGACGCCATTTTTCTCGCCTTCGCCCTCGCCTTCTTCGCCCTCACCTTCTTCTCCTTCCTCATCAGAGGCTTCGTCCTCCTCCTCCTCATCAAGCTCTTCATCATCTTCATCGCTGATATACCTATTGGTATCCGTCAGTGATGCTGGGCTCAAGAGGGAGAAGCTTGATGACGCCTTCCGGGGGCGCAGAACACGCCATCCAAACAGCGCGGCGATACGTGCAGAGAAAGAAGAAAGAACCGGGGAGCTGGCGACGACACCCTGAGCACCGGTTCCCGCCGCGATGCGCCAGCAAGCTATCCCACGCTCGCATATTCGACAGCTATCATAGCACATTGACCACAAGAGCGACGGCATCGGGCGTGTTTTGCGACAGTTGGGACGTCACTTACTCCTCTTCCTCCTCGTCGTCGCTTGGCAGGGAAACGAGCTCTTCCTCCTCCTCTTGCTTTCTCTTACGGCCGGTCATGGTGCAATACGGTTCAAAACAAGGTCAATTGACAAGAATATGGGTGTTTGATGGTGGTGATGGGCGGATTTTGATGGTAGATGGATGGGAAGGGGGTCGGGTTGGAAAGAGGGAGAAGACGAGGAAGGCTGCGAGGAAGGGGCTTTTCTGGGGGTGTGGACGGGCAAAGGCTGGGAGCTCGAGCGAAGCGGTACGTACCCCCCCTCCCAAGACACATTACGGCGCTGAGGGGCTGCACGGCAGAAGGTGCTGCGGAGAAGGAGGGCGGGGAGCTCCAACAGCTCTTGAGGGGGGGTGGCTGTTTGCGCGCACCAACATTGGGAAGTTTGGCACCTCAGGCAGCCAGCTCCACGGCGGTTGGAGGGGTGCCCGCCTGAGGACCTTGGAACCTTGTCGAGCACGTTGACGGTTGATCCGCCAATGGCACGTCATTGATGGGACAATGAGCAGATCACGTGCTGCCCGATGCGCCGGATCTCGGTCAAACGTTGTGCCGTTAACCAGGCTGCCCGGCCCGAGTCTCCGTCGTTTGCCAATGCTAAGGCAGCCCAAGGGAGAGATTGGTTTGTTCAATTGCTGATCGCTCCTCGCTGACAAAGCGGATCATGGTCAGAAATGCCCTGGCACTGCGAAGCACTGGAGCTGAACCCGCGGATATGAGGAAAGCTGGCCGGCTGCAACCCTGCAACCTTGGAACCTTGCAAGCTGGAGGTGGGAAACGGTTTGCAACACTGGAAGCTTGAATTGAGGAAAATTTCGAATCTTCCATGGCGGCGGGGCAGACCGGGCTGCAAGGAGGCCCCTGCACAGGGGGAGCTCATTAGGAGGTCGTTGCCCAAACGGGAATCGGCGCGGGCGCCAAGTGGCCGGAACATTCGCCAAAGAACGAACTCATCACCTGCAGTCATTGTCGAGAGTCGGGACTCGGGGCCAACGGGACTAACGGGACCAACAGAGACAGCAGACAGCAAGAAGCCGTTTGACTGGCAACTTTAAAAAGTCAGGTGGTGCGTTGATCGTTTGCACGCACAGCATCTGTTGGGTTGTCGCGCTTCGAATTGTCCGAAGGAGCACAATATCCTGCCAATCGAACCCGACGCACTTGTTTCTGCCCCCTGAGACTCGCAGATTTCTGGGTGCAAGCTGCGTCTGACCAGTCTGACCAGTCGAGCCAGTCTGACCAAACGTTTGGGTTGTTGCTTTTGGTTGCTTTTGGTGCAAGTTTTTGCTGCACTCAGCCAATGGTGGCGCATCAAGGCAACCTCGGAACGAACCTCCCAGGCCTCGACAGTCGCACGGGAGGGGCGGAATCTCTGCACTTACACAACGAGTATTAATAAATGGCAAACTCAAAAGATTTAACTAGCAGCCCTTCCCGTCCCGTCCCGTCCGTCCGACTCCCGTCTGATTGACAAGAACCGTTGGAGTTTTTGACATTGCAACATCTCGTCCCCAGATTCGACTTCCAAGTTCAATTGTTGAGGCCTGCTTTTCTCGTCCCGTGCGAGTGTGCCCCTTGCTGTAGTTCGCCTGCACAACCACATCGGCGCGCACACGCGGCCACCCGCATAACGTTACCGTGCAATCAACCCAAAAGGAGGCCTGTGTGTGCAGCAATTTATCTCGCTGCTGCTGCAAGGGCGTCCGATTGCACCGGCACTCGAAGCATCCCGGGCAACTCTGTCTGAACGGCTGTAAGCGTCTCCCGGGCCAGTTGCTGACAATGACGACGCTGGATATCTCGTCAATCCTCATTTGAAACGGGAAGTTGTCCTGTCCTGCGCTGGAGCTTGGATCCCGCCTCCCTGGGATGCAACCCCAAAAATCAACCGTCGAGCGGGCTGCGACTAGGATCCCAGGCCACAACCCCGGCACGAGTTCCAGCACGCAGCAAGCGGCTCCATCACTGCGCTAGGGCCTGCATCCGAGCCCGGTTGTACTCATTTGGGCGCTGATCGGATCGCGCCAGAGAAAAAATAACAATAAAATTAGGCGTTTGCCCGATGATATTTTTCACCGTTCCTCCGCCTGCTCCGTTGGCTCGTCACCTCTAGCAACGGCCGCCGCCATGTTGGACCGCCACGACTCGACCGAGGAGGACGCTGCTGGCGGCGGAGCGGCCTATCCCGCCGAGCAGCATTACCAGCGCCCTAACGCGAGGCACGGCGGACCGGGGCCATATGCACCACCGCCGCCCAGGTACCAGTCGAGACAGCAATGGCCGAACGCCGGACCCTGGCCGAAACACGATGACACTGATGCCGCAACTGCGCTCGAGCATCCCCCTCCTCCGAGCCGACCCTTCCGCCTGCGAAACCCTCCGCCACCGGGGCCAATGCGCCCTTCAAGCTCGCCCAGACCGGTCCTCCAGTTGAGATCCGACGTTCATGTGCCTCCTCCCGACCTCGTCTCTGCCCGCAGCGATTCTTTCTACTACGGCTCCCGACCGCCGAGACCCTACCCGAGTCCGACCCCGACCATCTCCCATTTCCAACCCGCCCACAGAACGAGAGCCGAGTCGACACCCACATCCAGACCGCCGCCGCGATCCGCGTTCCCGGGTCTGTCGTCCAACCCCTTCATTCCAGAATCGCCCGAGCAGGAGAGGTCGCATCCCGAAACTCGCAAATTCCCGCTGCTTGCCCGCCAACCGCAACAGCATGAGCATGCGCAAGTAGCCCGCCTGTCGCCCGTCTCGAACCTCGAGTCGCCCGTCGAAAGTCGACAGAGCACGCCGACAGAACCCAATATGGCGGTGGAAAACTTCTCTCGGCCGCGGAAGACGAGTGTCAGGTCGCAACAATCGGACAGTGCAATGTCGCGGCGCATGGCGGCACAACGGCTGCAGCCCGAGCCGCCCCTGTTGGATCAGCCGCCAACAAGTTACACCCAAGGACCGGCCAATTTCAAAGCAGCCCCGAATTATCATCATCCGGGGCCCAGAAGTCGCCGTCTCTCAGGGTCTTCCTCGCAATCGTCTAGCACCTTTTCCTCAATCCCGCCCCGCCCGAGCAACGATCATCTCAACGCTGGACTGAGAAACGACCCCTTTCGTCACGCGAACCCCGGCGTCGCCGCCCCCCCGGGCCCTTATTCACGGCCACCTCCGACCCATTACAACCAGAACGGCCCTCAGACGCACCTCCGGGAGGTGCCACCATGGTTAGCACCGGGCGGTGACGAGCTTCGGTCGAGTTTCCGGTCTCAGTTCACTTCATCGACGGCCCACGGAACGTTCTTTACCGCGAATGGAACCGAGAGAAACAGCGTCTTGACCAAGGCGAGCAGCATCACAGAGCAATCCATCATTGCCGGCTATGCGCGGAGGAGCTGGCGAGCGAATTCGGTGGATGACGGGCCGAGTCTCGAGGACGTGATGGGCATGTACGAAAGAGGATTCACCGATTCGGATATCGAGAGTATCCGCCGCAGCATGAGATTTACCGACGACGACGACATTCCCAAAATCGACCCCAACATGGAGCTACCGGAGATGGGGAATCCACGACCAGCCAGCTGCCATTCTGATGCCAGCGGACTGCGGGCAAAGATGCTGGAAGCAATGAATGACAGCTTGCCGACACCCGGAGCGATACCAATCCCCGAGTCGGGCCGTTCATCGGCGAGACAGTCGAGGACCCGGCGTTCGCTGTTACCAAGTTCGTTACCGAACGAGATAGGCCTAGGCCTCGCGACGGAACAAATGTCGAGACGGGACAAGGCCGAGTCGGATACTATGGAAAAGCATGATTCGGCCAAGATGCTGGATGGCGATGATGATGACGCGGCCATTCTTCAGGACCAAAAACCCCAGCCGTCTTCCCCAACCTCGCCAACTTCGCCAACCTCGCCCACCTCGCCATCCTCGACAACACCAGCACAACCCCCAACAACGAATGTGCCCTCGCCCAACACCACCACACCGGCGCCTATACCTCGCTTTCCGCAGGAGCCTCCAGAAGAGCCGGGCAGTCGGGATCGGTATGGGTTCCGGAAGGCGAGCGCTAACGTCACTCGCCAGGAGTATGATGCCTGGGACAGTACCTATAGCGAGTATCTGGCTCGGAGGCGAAGGAAGTGGATCGCACACCTCAAGGACAACTCGCTGATGACGGACCGGCCGAACCGGTTCCCCCCACGCAGCGCAAAGACGAAACGTTTCATCCGGAAAGGAATCCCCCCCGACTGGAGGGGTGCTGCCTGGTTTTATTATGCCGGTGGACCGGCTATCCTGAGCAAACATCGCGGCGTGTACGAGCAACTGGTACGGCGGGCCGGTCTGGAGCTCAACGGGCCGGGCACGATACCGAACCACACAGGAGAGGTGAAACCACTGGTTATGGAGGATATCGAAAAGGACCTCTACCGGACGTTTCCCGATAACGTGCAGTTTAAACCGCCACCACCACCAGCCGGCGCACCGCCCCAACCCGCCCCGTCAGAGCCGGCGGGCGAGCCCGAGATTATCATGTCGCTTCGCCGTGTCTTGTATGCCTTTGCACTCTACAACCCGCGCATCGGCTACTGCCAGTCCCTAAATTTCCTCGCCGGCCTACTCCTCCTCTTCGTCGAGACTGAGGAGCAGGCCTTCTGGCTTCTAAACATCATCACCCGAGTCTACCTGCCGGGCACGCACGAGATGAGCTTGGAGGGGTCTAAAGTCGACCTGGGCGTTCTCATGGTTGCCTTGAAGGATTCCATGCCGGGCGTGTGGAAGCAGATTGGCGGCGACGAGCTCGAGGTGAGCAAGAAGAGCCGAGGGAGACTGGGCAACAAGCTGGGCCACGGCGGAAACCCCGGCAGCATCAGCGACCCCAACCGGCTCCCCGCCATCACGCTCTGCATGACGGCCTGGTTCATGTCCTGCTTCATCGGCACGCTCCCCATCGAGGCGGTGCTGCGCGTGTGGGACGTCTTCTTCTACGAAGGCTCGCGCACGCTCTTCCGCATCGCCCTGACCCTCTTCAAGCTCGGCGAGCGCGAGATCAAGGCGGTGCAGGACCCGATGGAGATGTTTGGCGTCGTGCAGACTTTCCCTCGCCGCATGGTCGACTGCAACACGCTCATGGAGACGTGCTACAAGCGCCGCAACGGCATCGGCCACCTCAGCCAGGAGTCGGTCGAGGAGAAGCGGAAGGAGCGCCGCGACGGCATCCGCAAGTGGAAGGCCGAGCAGGACGACGCGGCCGCCGCCGCCGCCAGCGATACCCACAGCAGCCCGCGGCCGTCGACCAGACACCGCTTTGGCGCCGCCGCGCTCGGCCTCGACCTGGCCACCGACCTCGACGAGGTCCGCCGGAAGGCGAACTTGTTTGGGCGGAAGAAGGATCGCGAGCAGGCCCGAGCTGCCGAGGTGGTCTAGTGTACACCCCGGCCTCTGTCCATGCGTCGTCCTCGAGATCCTTGACCGACCGCGCCCTACAGGACACTCGTTCCCTTTTTCGATTTTTTCTTTTTCCTTTTGTTTCCTTTGTTACAAGAAGCCTCGGCGTCGGGAACGCTGCTTTTCACTTCTCTGGTGCCATCAGCCCCCCTTTCCCCCGGTTTCTCCTGGGCGCCTCAAGGGCTACACTACACTGTAGTACCTTGACCAGTCGCCATGGGGAGGAGGGAGGGCTGATGTTGTGCTGCGTGTAATTATAATGTGTTTTACTATTCTTGGATGGGGGTCCTTCCTTACATCTATGTGGGTGGGTGACAGGGACCTGGGCATTATGTGGTAGCGGTTTTATGGGCATGGCATGGCATGGCATTGCAGGCGTGTGGAACACAGGCGCTGGTTGTTGTTGTTGTTGTTGTTGTTGTTGTTGTTGTTGTTGTTGTTGACAGCAGGGAAAAGGCAAAAAGACACAAGCTATCCTAGCAAAGGGTTTTCTCATGTATGGGGGAAGGGTTTTATAAACTGGATAGAAGACAAGGGGAGGAAGCGACGAAACATGGGCAGGGCATCACATCACATCCTGGATGGGCTGGAGATTGTGCTAGATGAGCAATCAAAACAAGATATACATACCCCTTTGGCAGACTGGTTGGTGTCATGGTGCCTTTTGCCGGATTGTATGTGGTGTTGAGAGTCGAATGATGGAGACCAGTCAGTGATCAAGGCAACGCGTATGATTGGGGGTAGTTCAAGGTGGTCAGGTACTGTAAGGTGGTCTGAAGTCTTCTTCAATTCCATGCTGAGTATTTCCGTACAACTAATAATCAAGAACGAGTTCGCTGTGCAAGTAAGGGCAACATCAAAAGCCAACGCTTGGTTCGTCGTGTTTTCTTTGCCATCCCCTTCCAACCCGTGGAGTTACCAGAACTCATCCATGCCAGTATCATCGACGTCCTCGTCCTCATCACGCACCGGCCCGTCACCGCCCGCGGCCTGAGCCCCGGCCGCTAGCATCATCTGTCGTGTATGCTGGTCTAGGATAGCCCGTTCCCGATCGTAGCTGGCCTGATAGAAAGCGAGAAGCCCTTCCAACGGTCTGCCAGCGCCACCACCGCTTGCAATTCCAGCATTTGCCATCATTGGCTGTGCTATGTGTTGTCCTTGAAGCGCCGCCGGTGAGTGGCTCGGGGAAGGCTGCATGGGGATGAGTTGCGTCGACCAGCCTCCCTATGGCGCGCCGCCACCGGCGCTGCTCCCACTCCCCGCGCCGGCGCCCGCCCCCTTCTTCGCATCCGCCTCGGCAGCCGCGGCGAGGGCATCAAACTTGACGGCCCCTTTCGCATAGCGCTGCACATAGACTCTCGCATTCTTGTCAAACTCCTTGCGATCGCTGCGGTACTCGTCGGCGATGCGGGCCTCGAGCGGGTCGTCGGGCATGGGCTCGGCGAGCAGGGCGCGCACGGCCTCGAGCACGCCCGCCAGCTTGGTCGACGGCTTCCAGTTCTCCGCCTTGAGCGGGCCCAGGCAGATGCTGCCGATGCTGTCGTTGGTCACGTTGGGGTGGTAGATGCGCGTCGCAAAGGTCACGGTCGGCGCCTTGAACGGGTACTCGACGGGCAGCGACACAATCAGCCCAAACTTGGCGCCCGCGTAGACGGTGTTTTCGGGCCCCTCGAGGACGACGTGCCATTTGTGTAGGTCCGAGTCGTTGGGGAGCGTGACGGTTATGCCGGCGGGAGGGGACGTGGTGACTTCGCCTAGTTCCTGGAGGTGGGCATGGTTGGTTAGGCGGTGGTGTTGTGAAACGGGAGGGGGGGGTATGGGGTGTCGGGTCGTACCTTGGCGATGCGCTTGTTCTGGGACGCCATATTGCGGGAGAGTATGATATGTTTGTTGGGTTGAGTTGGTGTTGCTGTCTGTTTTTGAGTTCTAGGTGCAAATGGCGGGGCTCCCAAGCTGTTTGATCAGCGATGGAGAAACAATATTCAATCACCGGTTGCTTCTTGGTTGAAGACTCGAAGGAAGAAATATGTCGGCTCGATTTGGGATCGAGTTGAACCGAGGAAGCAGTTAAGAACACGGAACAGTTCACGGCAGCCCCTAATGTCGGCCAAGGCAGCTAGCCTCGGGAAGGCACCTGCTTCCTGTGTCCCTCATGTCATCTGGAAGGTTGGGCAGGCAGACTCGCAGACAAGGTGGGGTTGAATCTTGCCCTGGGAGTGGTGACGTGCGGGGTGGGGTTGCCAAGCAAGGGAAGCCCGCAACAACAAGCTTGGCGCCCTAAAATCACCTCCTTGCCCCCTATCAAACCAAACAATCATCATCGGGATATGAGGCGAGCAATCTTGTTTGGCCGCTAGAAACAACCTTGAAGCCCCTTCCTCCAAACACAGCCGAAAGCACAACGCCATGCCGCCTCCGGCTGCCAGCCGAGCCTACAACTCCTTTAGAAACCTTAGTAACAGCTCCCTTGCTCCCCTGTAAAGCCCAAAATATTCCCGAGAAACGATATTGTATGAACAAGTCTGTCCAGTTCCCCAATTATTCGTCTTCCTCCTCCTCCTCCTCCTCCTCCTCCTCTTCCTCCGTGGCATCGGCATCTCCTTCCGCCCCAATCGCCGCCACAGGCAAGCCTGCCTCGGCCGCCTCTCCATCCCCCCCATCCTCATGTTCCTCTTCCATATCATCATCAGCCTCCTCATTCCCATTCTCATCCTCCCCTCCCTCCACTTCACCGTCATCTCCATGCTCTTCCCCCTCCTCCCCCTCCTCCCCCTCCTCCCCTTCACTCTCCTCCTCTGTACCCTCTTCCCCCTCCCCTCCGTCCACAGCAGCCCCCGCATCTACGCTCCTCCTCAGATTAGGAAACAGCAGCGAAGGCGGCACATCATCCTCATAGTCCGCCGGCACATCACTCAGATCACTCTCGTCATCCGCCGAGTCATGCACGCTCCCCGGCGGACTAGAAATCTCGCTCCCACCGTCACCTTCGAGCACCGCAGCCCCCTGCCGAACCTCCCCATCATCTTCATCGTCATCATCAACATCCTTCATCTCCACATCCTCCTCCTCCCCTTCAATTCCCACTTCGCCCTCGCCCTCCTCACCCTCCTCACCCTCCTCCTCTTCCTCCTCCTCCGTCCCCTCCCCCTCACTACCCCCCCTCCCCCGCCCCCCCCTCGCAGCAGCAGCACTCGAAACAGAACCCACCCTAGACCTCGCCGCCGCCGCCGTAATTTTGCCAACAACCGCCCCACTCCCAGTAGTACTACTACTAGTGTTCGCACCGCCCGCCGACCGCGGCGGAGGCACCTCGGCCGCGCGCAGCACGGCCTGCACGGCCTGCTCGGCCTTGCGCAGGATATTCGGCCGGCGGATCCCGCCCGGTCGGCGGGGCATCAGGGGCCCGTCGCCGGCGACCGAGTGTTTTTCCGACTTGTCCTTGTCCTTGTCGGCTTGTTCCGAGGTGGCGCGGAGTGAGCCTAGTATGGGTAGGGAGGAGGAGGAGGAGGGAGCGGCGGCGTCTTTGTCGCGGGTGATGAGGGTGTGGAGGAGTCTTGTTTTGAGGTCGTCTGGTTTGGGCCCGCCTGCGTGGTCTCCTGGTTGGGAGGAGGAGGAGGAGGGGGGCTGGGGTTCGGCGCCGGGGAGGTCGGGCTTGACGTGCTGGTATACGGCCGAGTAGCAGTCGGTGATGAGGTCGTCGATCGGGCCGGCCTTCATGAGGTTGGCGTTGAGCTTCTTCAGCTCGACCGCCTCTTTCATGGTGTTGAGGGCCTGGTGGTCTTCTGCGGCGGCCGTGGTGGCCCACTCGGTGATCTTCTCGCCTACCACGTCAAACTCGTCCGGGCTGAGGCTCTTGAACACGTCTTCCTCGGTCAGAGCCACTTTGGATGTCTGACGGAGAAGTTTGACGTAGGTGAGGACGCAAAATTGCCACAGTTCGTTAAAGTGGTAGAAATCGGCGCCCTTCTTGCGGATACGGCGCAGCACAGCCTCGAGGTTGACGCGGTCGTTCATAACGTCCAGCAGCCTGGCCACGTATCGGATGTACTGCTCCGTGTAGACGTGGTGGCGGCCCGGCCGTTCGGCGTCGCACTTCCACACGTTCATCACCATGGTCTTGGTGAACATGCTCTCTCGCAGCACGTAGAAGGCGGCCTTGGCAGCGACGTAATTTTCGCTGCCGCCAGGGTCCTCGTCCTCGTCGAATAGGATGCGCGCGTGCCGCATGATGATGCGGTGCTGCCAGTTGGACTTGTCCTTGTCGCGCAGGAACCGCAGACAGCGGATCACGTACGCTTCCCAGTCGTCGGCATTATCGACGGGAACCTCCTTGCCGCGGTCCGGTGCGTAGGGCTGGCGCTGTAGAATGTTGCTCGCTTCTTGAATGGCGAGGTTGCCCCGCATGACGAGCTTGTGGACAACCGAGACGATCTTGTAGTGCGGCTCCAGGATTGGATCCTGGCCATGCCGAGGTTTTGGTAGCGACGACACAACCTCGACTGTCTTCTCGAGCGCGTCGATGACCATCCGAACGGTCGGTTGGTGCAGGCGGTTCTTTTCGTCCAGCTCGGCGGGCGGCTTCTGGTACATCTTCCAGACACACTTGGCCACCATGTACGGGTTCTTCCAGTCTTTGGGCTTGCCCTCCATCGCCTTCCGGAAAAGATGTGCTGCAAACTTCCAGGCCTGGTAATCGGTGATCTCGTTGTGCAAAATTCTCTGGAATGTGCCTGCTCCCTCCGTCTCAATAAAAAATCTCTTCTGATCGGCATGTTGGAACGGCTCCATGCCAAACGGCTCGCGACTGGACGAGTACATCCGCATCCCGAACTCGTGGTACACGTCGTACAGGGCTTCCTCGTCGTCCTCCAAAGATGTGAGCACTGCGGGGTCCGACGTCCAGGCATACGAGTGGGATAGCGCCATGATGTAGCTGTGGATGGCCTGTCTTTGGAACCTCACGAGCTCAGCCCGCTCCTTGTTCATCTTGTCAGCAGTCCAGAGGACCGACTCGTCGAGCTCGTAGTCAAAACACTCAGCCAGGCGAAACCACGCATCCCAGCGATCGGGCGTGTATTGGAGCTGCTGCCGCAAGAAAGTAGCCCCGATGCGCAGGTCATCTGTTGCGCCGGGCGTCTGTCGCCGGTTCAGGTCGACACCTTTGAATTTGGTTAGAGCAATCATGCCTAGTAAGAAGAACCAGCCCTGCTTGGCCGGGGCACTCTCCGGGGTGTTGATGGCGACCGCGTCCAAGTCCACACTCCCAGTCAGCGCCTGGTACAGATGCAACGGGTGGATCGGCGCTTTGAGATACTCGGAATAGTTGCGGAGGTTATGGGTCATCTGGGGAGTCGACTTGGCGGATCCAATCGCCTGCTGCATCCGTTCGATGGTCGTCTTGAGGTCAGACTTGAGCAGATCCTTCATCGACATCCTGTTTGCCAGCATCGTGACCTTTTCGACCAGTTGCAAGGCCTGCCGCTTCTCCAGGTTCTCGGGCTCGCAGCCGTGATCTTGGACCTCCCAGATTCCCACGCCGAGCTTAAGGCCGTGCAGATCGTAGAGTACCTGGCCGAGGTAATCCTCCCAATTGTCGATGTTTTTCTGCTTTAGAAGCTCCACGCGCATCATCTTGAGGAAGATCTTGTTGGATGACATGCAGCAGTTCCGAAGGCCCAGCACCTGATGTACCGCAGCCAAATAATCGGCAAGATCGTTCTCAGGCCTCGGGAATAACTCGCGGTGCAGATTGAGCCCAACTTTGAGCATTGTGTACTGGAGCGACCATGTCCGCACCTGCATCTCTTGTAGCTTGTTGAGGAACGATCCCAGGGCGGGGCTGCTTGCTGGTGCGGGCTTCATCCCGATGCGCGTCTCGTCTTCGTACATGGCAGCTACGTGCAACAGGCAACTGACCTTGGCAAGAGCAGACATGCTAGACCTCAAGTGATCCTCGTCCATGATGTCGAAGGAGCTATTGTCGTTCAAGGCCAGGTGCAGCGACTGAATGATGAGGTCGTCGAGAGCTTTCAACAGGCTCATGAACTGGCTTCGCCTTGCTTCATCCGGAGCATGGTTGTAGTCGTCGCTCTCCAGGTCGGCTATGACAGTTTCGATACTCCGAAGAAAGCACGAAAATTGCTTGGTGGTATACTGGATCTTGCCGTAAGCCTCACCGAGCCTCGACCACAACAACAGTCGCAACTCCGTGTTACTACTCCGGAGGAACTTCCACAGGTCCATCAGCTCCTGGCTGGCACACTCTGTGATGGGCTGCTTATGCTGCTTGGTGTTTGTAGCATCACCGTCAGCCCCGTTCGGCTCAGAAGCAGCTGGAATGCTGATGTAGACGCCTTCTGGGTTGAGGACAGGCTCCAAGCTCTCAATAACGGATATCGGGTCGCCCGTGTCGTCCTGAAACAGGCCGAGAAAGAAGTCCATTGTTGTCAGCTTGGATATCTCACGCTCCGCGGCGGCGGTGGAGATCTCGGGCATGACAGCATTGTTAGGAAGGCTGATGATATCTGCCCTTGTCGACCCAGAAAGGAAGTCGCGCAGACTATGCCAGCAGTTGAGGATGTGGTCCCGGGGAGTGCCCTTGGCCTTCGTGGTCGAGCACACGGCTGCCCACAGGAAGCGGAGGGAGAGGTGGTCACCCGGTTCCGGGTCCCGGAGTTTGGTAACCTCAGTGGCCATGTCCATCCACCTGTCCAACCGGCCTCTTGCCTCCAACCTTTCCCCCTGATTCGCGGTGCTGTTAGGATCCGTGATATGATCATATACGTCAAGGTGAAGCTCCAAGAGGATTTCTGCGAGCTCGGCGAGCTCGCAGAGCGCGGCAGGCGCTTCCAATGGCACGTCCTTCTGGCAAAGTTTGAGGTCGTGGATGAAGCGGTCGTAGATGCTTCCCTCCAGCCGGCTGATAACATCCACCACTGCCGTCTTCAACCGGTCTGACCATTTGTAGTCGGAGTAGGTTTTGGCTAAAGCCTTCACATATTCGTAGGCTACGTCGTGCATGGTGTTCCAGCCCCGGTTGATGTCGTCCAGGAACTCTTTCAGGCCTCGAGCATCATCGAATGCGGGTGCCTCATGGGCCCGCTGTGATCCCGATTTTGCATGTTCGAGAAACGCAGAGAGGCTCAGCTGAGGCAGCTCCCTTTTGCTCAGCAGAACCGCTCCCACATCCTCGTCAAAGTGAGTGATGGAGTCGCGGAGATCAACCGTGGCCTGGTTCTGGATTTTGCCTGTCCGGTCATCCGAGGCGCAGGAGTCGAGAACCTCGGCGATGCGCCCTAGAGTGACCTGGTCTGTCACGCCGAGGTTTTCTAGGAGGTTTTTGGTGGTCTGGAATAGGTTTTGGTCGGCGGCTTGCAAAGGCTGAAGCTGGCTCGCAAGGAGTGTGGCGGAGTCCATGACTTCTTCCGCCGCTGTGTCTCGGCGTCTCGTCCGCTTGCTTCTCTTTACGTCTGCAGCTTCGTCTTCCTGGGCATCGGGAATGCCTGCTGCTGACTGCGACCGTTTTCTGGTGGGCATAGAGGTGCTCCGGTCCTTCGGGGGTTGCTCGTTCGCTGGGGTGTGGTCGGTGGCTGAGGACTGAGGTTCTTCGGCCATGGCCTCCCCCTCGGGCTGGTCAGCAGTGGTGTCTTCGGCTTTGATGGCTTCCACTGGCGAATCTGAGAGCGGGGAAGATTCCAGGGGTTGAAGCTGCATGTCAACCTCCATCTGGATGTCCTCCTCGCCATCTGTATCGGGTGGCTGGATCGATACAGCTTGTCCTGGGAGCCCCTCCTCCGCAACAAAGCGTACTATGACCGTGCCTAGCTCGGCCCAGGAGAATTTTGTGAGTGGGAGAACAAGACGCGGGGCCTCGATTTTTGCCCCCTGTTGTCTGCGGGACGCCAGGACCTTGGTGGGATTCGGCAGGAATGGTATTGGGTCCATGAATCGGGCAAGATACGGCGGCATCTCTCGAGTCATGAAGGGTTTCATGATCGGGTGGCTCAGGGCCATCTCATCGCCGAGAACCTGAAGTTGTTGCTTGAGCTGCTCGCCAGCAAAACCCTCGGCCAACGAGGGAGGTTCGACTTCGTCGACAGCCGGGTCATCGTCCAACTCAATGGCCGCTTCCAGGCTGTAGCGATTGAGGCGGGCGCTCTTGAGAAATGCGGCAACCCGGGCGGCCTTTCTCCAGAGCTCGGCGTCCGAGGGATCGCGGTCGAGAGCGGCACCAAAGTCGTCTAGGGCTCTTTGGGCGTCGTTTCGCACAGCATTGTCTTCTAGGAGAGCTTTCTTTTTTGCTGAGACAGTGCGAGCCTTGTGTCTGATGCGATCGATGAGGAACTGGCCGTGGTTTTTGTGGGACAAGTAAAGCGCCTGGGGAAGACTGTTGGCGATTCCGTCGACGTCTGCGCCGACGAGCGGCAGGCTCTGAGCAAAAGCGGGATCAATGGCGAGGGCGCCGTCCTCCCCTGCCTCGGCGCGTTCATGATCGGTCTTGCTCTCCGGGTATCTGAAGATCTCGGACTCGAAGAGGCTATCGTAGGCAACGGATGCCTGGTCGAAGAACTGTGGCCCTTGCGCATGGAGTTTGAGGGCATTCTGGAAGAGCTTCAGGGCATCGTCGACTTGGAGCTCCTTGGTGGTGTCGACCTCCTCGTCGATGCTCTCTTCGGGTTCGACGTTGATGGCCGAGAAGGCGGCCTGCGAATGGCATCAGTCAGCATTAGGAACAACTAGGGAACGAAGGGCACGGTTCGTCGTTTACCATCTTGTCGTGAGTCCTGGGGGTATCATGTATTGGTGAACTTGGAACCTGAAGATGTTGGTGCTTCAAGCCTCGGTTTCCCGAAATTCAAACGCGGGAGACGCGACTGCCAAGCCTACTTTGGGGTCTTTGAAACGTGTAATTACCGTATCCATTAAACTCGGTGGCCCGAGCTTATTCGGACGTTCTTTCAGGCACCACCCGGCCAGGCTGGCCCCGCTGGCGGCTGGCCTGTTCTCAAATTCCCGATTTCGACATGAATGGACACGCCAAGAACAACCGTGCACAACTTGAAGCCGCAACAAGGAACCCGAAGCGGCCTTGGAAGAAGCTTGGGAGAGAGCTGCCCGCCCAGACACGAACCAGCCAAAACACCCCCCATCGAGACATTGGACCAGAGGATTAATCCGAGCCCGTCCAGACACCAACCCCGCCCGGCGCATTCTGGGATCGCTACACTCATTATCCGCACGTATCAATGTATCGTCGCTAGCTCTCGACATTATCAGTTCAACAAAGTCTTCCGTTTGTTGAGCGTCCTGCCAGCGAATCGCCGTGCAACATCACGGCGGCTCGTCCGGCGCCATGGTTGCGCCAGCTGTGCCCGAGTCCGTACTCCTCGCCATCGCCATCCTGAGACCCATTGGACTAATGTGGCCTTGCGCAGACTGACGGAGGAGGTGCTTCTCGAGGCAATTGACGCCCGTACCGAGTCACTGGTCTCCTTGCGCGAGCTTGGCCCGCCCGACCTGGTGCACTTGATCAAGCAGCCCCTGAGGAGTGGTGGGAAGCAGGTCGGTTGTTCGGCGCGCCCGCGTTGCTTGATATGGCAGGATGCTAACTCCGCGACTCTAGGCCGGCGTCTACCACCATGTCACGGGCGTGGATGCCTCGTCGTCTGCGAGTCTCGCTGCCTACATCAACACGTTAGCATACAAAGAATTCGGTCCGTCCGCCACGACCAAGACGCTCGAGGGCACCTACTGGTGAGTACACCCCTTGACACCCACGACGTACCCAGCCATTGACTCGCCGCTAGCTGCTACAATGCCTTCTCACGAGTCGACATGCGCGTGCACGCCCCCTTCCCCGGTTCCGTAGAGAGCTTCTGCATCGACGAGCGGGGCGAAAAGCGAAAGGCGACCGACGAGCTCTGGCTTGAGACATACCTCTGCAGCGTGCTGCGCGCGTACTCGTACGCCGACGATGGGACGGGCGACACCATCAGGAAGATCATTGGTGTCCGGCGGTTCAACCCCGTGACTAACACCGAGACCGAGCATCGCTTCCTCAGCGCCGCCGAACAGCTCTTTTTTAGGGGTAGGACATGTGGGACGAGGCAGATGTGGGACCACAGAATCGCTGACAATCTGCAGGTTGGCAACTCGGATCCGACTCCATTGTGCAGGTACCGAACGCCGTCTCGAATCACCTAACGGCGGGCCTGCTGAAATACTTCCATACTACTGGTCGGTACGCCTCTGGAATCAACCTTTTCGAGAAGCTGCGGGCACAGAATGTCGAGGTCGCATCTCTCCTGTCAAAGGTCTTGTTCATGGGCAACGAGGAGGTGCAAGGGATACGCGTCCTTCACGACGCCCTTAAACAATCTCCGATGGACTACGTTATGCTCGACACCCAAGCCGAGTTTCTGCTCAAGAAGGCCGAAGTTGCCACGACGCCGGATCAAAAAGACGAGAGGCTACGCATGGCTCTCGGCTGCGCGGACCGGAGCACTATTGCCGCCCCCAGTGAATTCGGGACGTGGGCCAGGTTAGCCGAGGTGTATGTGACCATGGAGGACTGGGAGAACGCACTCACCACGCTCAACTCGTGTCCAATGTTCACCTATCAGGACAAGGACGCGCCCGTCATGCCGGAACCAAGGGATATCAATCTGCCAACCCTCCAAGAGACTAGGCTCGATGAGATTGACAGTGAGCCCGAATCGCGGTATTCCGAGCAGGTGGATCCGAGTCTGCTCAATCTTCGCGCAGCCGCCTATCGGGGAACATTCAAACACGCATACAGCATTCTGACGGAAATGACATCAAAGATTGGGTGGGATCAGCTGCTGAAGATCCGGAGCAATGTTTTTGTCATGGAAGACGAGTACCGCGAGAAGCAGGAATCGTCGAGTTACCCCAAGAATCGCAACGCAAGCACCGATGCTCTCCGCGGGACCCCGGATCCTACTGTTAACGGTCGTACTTCTGAGGCCGAGGTTGACGAAGAGAAGGAGGAAGACCCTGAGGAAGAGGACAAGGACGAGGAAAAGGACGAGGACAAGGACGAGGAGAAGGACGAGGAGAAGGACGAGGAAATTGAAGAGGAAAAAGGAAAAGAAAAGGCAGAGAAAGAGGCGGACAGCGAGTCCGTTGCGCAAACGCTAGTCCCCAACCGTGGAGCTGAGGACATCGAGAGGCCTTCCAGCGCTGTTGACCCAGAGGAAGTGAAGAAGGGCGACGATAGCGTAAGCCAAACCAATCCCGCAATTTTCCCCGTCCCCTTATTGACAGTTTCTTTCCCCGCAGGGCTCCAAGGAGGACCACTTCTCGCGCCTCAACAACAAGCGCCTCTGCGAGCGCTGGCTCGACAGCCTGTTTATGGTTCTTTACGAGGACCTGCGCGTCTACACCATCTGGCGCACGCAGATGGCCCAATACCGCGCGCAGAGCATGCAGTACAAGAAGTCGGCCGAGGAGTGGGAGATTCTCGGCTCGCTGGCCGAGCGCCTGCAGCACGTCGACGAGGCCGTCGAGGCATACCGGGCCTGCCTGGCCCAGCGCTTCAGCCCCAAGGCGCTGTCGGGCATCCTCAAGGTGTTTGAGAAGACCAAGGGCAACACCCGCGATACCGTCGCCGCCACCATCCGCCTCGTGACGTGGCAGTATCGCTGGTACAGCGAGTTCTCGCCCGACCTGCTGCACACGGTCCGCATGCTTATCGAGGATGAGGGCGCCGTCAAGATCAGGAGTATCATCCAGGCCACGAACCTGCCGCAGAACGTCCTGGATCTGACGCACCATTATGCGGCGCTCTGCGCGACCTTCAGGAGCAGCGGGACCGATGGTTAGTGGTCATTCTAAGGTGGTGGAAAGGGCCCAAGGAGAGGGCAAGGCAACTGGGGGAGGAGCTGTAATGTGCGACAACGGGGTTGTGTTTGTCGTTTGGAAGAAGTACGGAATAGTCCCGGCGGGAGTGAGTTTGCCGCCGTAGTCAGAAGTTGTAATCAGTTTTTGAAGGACTACCCATAGCCTATGCCGTACAACCTAGTCTGTATGCCACGTGAAACTCAGGGGTAACTGTTTATTTACTCTGCGGGTTCGGGCATCACACAGCCATCCACCGTGATCGGAGGCATCCGATTACAAAGCCACTCTTGATCTTCAGTCGTCCGGGTAAGAAGGTGCAACATCACGGTCCACATAGGTGGAATCCCAAGCCGCAAGCGCCCCAACCACGTGCGATCGGACCGTGATGCCGTTATCTCCGAGTCTGTGTGGGCACTGAGATGAATAGCCGGGCGGCGTGTTGAACCGCCAACGCGCGGACGCCCCGCTTGAATCCAAGACTAAGTGGGCTTTTCTCGGTGCACGAGAGGCGCCGGTGCGGGGTGGACAACATATAACGTCATAACTTCTTTTAGTTGGTAGAAGTCGGTCGAAAGTTCGGGGTAGAGATGTTCCCCCGCGTTTTGGTCGGCAGAGTTGCGAATAAAAGCTGCTTGTTCACGCCCTTTGCTTCAGTTTGGATAGCACATCGTCATACAACTCGAAAGCACGCAACCATGGCCGCTACCAAGAACACCACGTGAGTGCCCCCCTCCCGACACACACACAAGACCCCTCATAAGTGTACTGACAACCCCTCAGCAAGACCTACAAGCTCAACACGGGCGCTGCCATCCCGGCCATCGGCCTGGGCACGTGGCAGTCCCAGCCCGGCGATGTTGGCAAGGCCGTCGAGGCCGCGCTGCGGGCCGGCTACCGGCACATTGACGGCGCCTTCGCCTACGGCAACGAGAAGGAGGTCGGCGAGGGCATGCGGGCATCGGGCGTCCCGCGCGAGGAGATCTGGCTGACCACCAAGCTGGACAACCCCTGGCACAAGCGGGCGCCCGAGGCGCTCAAGCGCTCGCTGGAGAACCTGGGTACCGACTATCTCGATCTGTACTTGATGCACTGGCCGTCGAGCACGGACCCGGCGGACCCGACTTTGAAGACGCATTATAAGGACTGGGACTTTGTGGATACGTGGCGCGAGATGCAGAAGCTCATGGAGACGGGCAAGATCCGCAACCTTGGTGTCAGCAACTTTGGGATCAAGAACCTGGAGCGGCTGTTGAATGACCCGAGCTGCAAGGTATGTCGTCGGGCTTTGCAAGTTATGAGGTCGCTTCCTTGTATGGGCAACAATGCTGACCAGATGTTGTGGTAGATCGTCCCGGCTGTCAACCAGATCGAGCTTCACCCGGGGAACCCGTCCCCCAAGCTCATCGCCTACTGCGCGTCCAAGGGCATTCACTGCTCCGGGTACTCGCCGCTCGGCAGCGGCGGCTCGCCGCTGTACAAGAACGAGACTATTGCGTCCATCGCAAAGGCCAAGGACCGCAGCATCCAGCAGGTTCTCCTGATGTGGGGCGTGAAGAAGGGCTGGAGCGTGTTGCCCAAGAGCGTCAACCCCGACCGGGTCAAGGCCAACTTTGACCTGGACGGTTGGGATCTGACCGACGATGAGATGGCCAAGATTGACGCCATCCCGGATCGCTTCAAGGTCTGCGGTGACTCGTGGCTGCCGGTCAAGGTTTTCTTTGGCGATGACGAGTAATGGGCTTGTCGGATTTCTGTAAAAAGTTAGACAGCCCAAAAGGAAAAAACCATCCCCAAGTAAACCGGCCCAAACGTACTGCATCATCCCCGCCGTGATTACCATTCGCGCCTCCATCCCACACGTCTCCTCCCAGAGCCCTGGGGCACAATATCCAAATTACCCCTCCCCCCTAAAGCTTCGACTCCATCTCCCACTCATCCGCCCTGACAACCTCCGCCACAGCCCTCCTAACCCGTTCCGCCAACTCCCCCGCCTCCTCCTCATCCAGCTCATCCCTCTGGCCCCGCCCAAACATGGTCGCCGTAAACCGCTCACTCCGCTTGTCCCGCAACTCGGGCCGGGGAATGACGTGGAAATGCATATGCGGCACGACCTGCGCGGCGGCGGCCCCGTTGTTCTGCACCACGTTCCAGTCGCCCACGCCCGTGGCGCGCACCACGGCCGCCGACAGGATGCGCAGGTAACGGCCCAGCTCGGCCGACTCGGCGGGCGAGGCGTCGGTGAGCTTGGGCCGGTGCGGGCGCGGGCAGAGGAGGATGTGGCCCAGGGAGAGGGGCATGATGTCTAAAAAGGCGACTAGGTGCGGCGTGGAGAGGATGATGAAGGTTGCTGGTTGCGGCGAGGTGAGGTCTGGGTTTATTACGGAGGAGGTTGGCGCCGGTGGGTCGGCTGGGTTGTAGGCTGGGAAGACGGACGAGATGTGGCAAAAGGGGCAGTCGGAATCCGAGTCTAGGGAGGCGTGGTGGGTGTGAGGGAGGCCTGGGTCGAGGTCGGTTGATGGAATTGGCGGGAGGGACGAGCCGTAGGTGTTGGGTGCCATGTTTATTTGTGATTTTAAAGAGTCAGGTAGGGGGTGAAGTTCTGTGCAGTCGCAGCGTGGTGTGCTTATTAAGTGACCTGAGTTCCGGACTCAGGAGTGACATGACCTGATCTGATCTTGTTCGGGTGAAAGAGGGAACAGGGAATGCCGAGAGTCGACTTGAAAGTTGAAACTCGTGCTTTCCCTGGATTGCAACCCCGGGCTTGCCTGCCGGAATACCAAGACCTCGGTCCAGTCCAGACACCACCGACGCGGCTCCACGTGACTTGACCCCTGTACGGCCCCACCGCTAGCCGTTCTGCCAGCTCCCGCCGCCAATATCTCTGCCGCCTTCCGCAGTCAAAGACGGTGATTGATTCATCAGCGTGTCGACATTGCAGTTCGAGTGCCGAGTCCATCCACCCCGACATCCACCCCGCCATCGGTCCATCATCGTCAGTCTCGGCAACCGGCAACCAAACTCTTCTCAATCTCCCCCTCCGAAAGACCCCGGCAATCCATTCCCGTCAACTTTTCGCAATGTCCCGCGAGCAGTACCAAGTCCCCACCGGCAGCGGCTCGCCGACCATCGGCACCGGGTCCTTCAGCGCCCCCACCGCTCGCGACTACACCGGCGACGTCGGCGGCGTCATGTACTACATGTGCGGCGACTGCGCCGTGCGCGTGCCGCTGGAGAAGGGCGCGCCGATCCGTTGCCAAAAGTGCGGTGCGCGCGTGCTGTACAAGGAGAGGACAAAGAGGTAAGGACTGCAAATGATCGCTATGCGGGGAGAAGTGTTCTATGTGCTAACTTCGATCGTAGAATGGTGCAGTTCGAGGCGCGGTAGCGTGACTGTAATGGTCAGATGGGGGGAGTGTGAACGACGACTCTCAAGTTAATGAACAACCCCAGGCCTGGGTCGGCGGACGGGTGCTACCCTGGACATCGGGTCTCATCATGGCGTTTTTAGGCGGTATAAATGACAGGGAACATGATGGTTAATAAAGTGCATGGTTGATTCCTTTTCGCCCCAAACCTCGTCTACCTAATCAATGCTGGTATTAATGTCCAAACGCCGATGATGCTCCCCATGCCCCGAGCCTCCCATCCCGGAGACCATGCGCTCAGCAGCGACGTCTCTACCCGTGCTGGGTACGTAGATACTTGGCGAAACTTGCGTCCGCACTTGTGGATTCCTCCTGCTGGTGTAGCATTGCCGCATCGTACCTTGCTTGGAGACCTTCCCTGTCCTGCTCGTCATCGAGTTCGTCGTCACTATCCTCATCCGGGCTCAGAGCCTCCACGTCCTCGTCATCACCCTCCGCCTTGATATCACCCACCGCACTCGTCGAGGCCGTGCCGCTCATCGACATGCCCTTCATCATCTTGTCCAGCTCCTTCTCTCTCTGCTTCTTCTTACTCTCCTCCCTCTCAGTGCGTCTCCGGTCACGCTCAGGCTGGTACTCCCTCTTGAACTCATCGGCCTTCTCCTTTACCGCCTCAAAGAAGTCGTCGATCCCGGTGCCTTGGAGAGAGCTAACACTGACCACGCTGAGATGGCTGTAGAACTCCTCCAGCATAAGACTCATGCTGTTTAGCAGGCTGCCCATGTATCCGCTTCCAGAGCCCGAGCCCTCCTGGCCACCAAAAGCGTTGCTGTTCTCATCGTTGTTCAGGGCTTCCTGGAAAGCTTCGTAGTCGGTCATCCACTCCTTGACGAAGGATGCATCCTTGACATCAGTCTTGTTGAACACCACGATCATCGGCAGCTTGGTTTTGTAGAGGATGCTGCAGGCATAGAGCATGTTGCTCATAAACGTCGACGTCGAGGCCGTGCGCGGGGTGTCGATGATGTAGGCAAGTACGGTGGGGAATGACGAGGCGAGCGAGTCGAGGAGGATGCTTCCAGATGCCGACCACACGAACACCTCGATCTGCCCTGGCGTGTCGACCAGGACATGTTTGATTGGTTTGCGATCCGGGTTCTCCGGGTCCGGGGCTGCGCGCTTTTCGAGAAGACCAAGAACCTGATCGACTTTTGTCGCAAAGAGATTGAGCGAGGTCATGATCCCCCCGTTGGGTCCCAGATTGTACTCCTCCATCACCTTCTTGTAGTTGACCGAATCACGAATATCGATGTTGCTCTGGAATGGTGAATGGGTGACGGCCGGGTCGAGGTTAACCACGTAGGGTGGTTCTTTTTTCGCGTGTAGGTGAGCATTGATCCGTTGCATGAAGGTCGTTTTGCCGGATCCTAGAGCATGTCGTTAGCGATGGACAGCGGATGGCCATGACAAACGCCAATCAGCCTACCTGCCATGCCGATGCAGACAACCACAACGGGCTGCTCTGTTTGCCCTTCCGGGCTAGCCGCCGGCGCGTCCGTTGACTCCATTCCAAAGGTGTAGAAATTCCCAATATCTAGAGGTTATCTGGCTGGGTTGGAATGTGATTCTGGAATCGATGTTGAAGGAAGGATGCAGCATCGAAATCGAATTCGATGGATGGCGGGGTTACTTAACTGCTTGCTGGTGGGGCAGTGTTCCTTCTTCGGGAGGCGTTAACTTTCCGAAAGCCCATTTCACGGGAAGGTATGTATGTAGCGCCGAGCGTGGAAAGGGCTTAGCGATCCTTAAAGCACTGTGTTATAATGATCAGTTCGCACATGCCAGGTCTCTTCAAGTTCTTCTCTTAGGTATTCAGTAGCACTGTATTAATTAATACTGTGCACAAAGCGTCTCTACCGCGGGTCTGGGCCTCGGCGTTTCTTCTTCTGTGCTGCGTCGCGCTTGACAATGTGTCATTCCGCTCGGCATGTATCAAGCTGCCATCGCCTTCAAACATCGAAATTGACGCGATTGCTAATTCGTCGTGGAGGGGCCTGTTACAACCTTCAATTGTCTCTCCTCACATTGTGTCTCGAGTTACATTGCAGAATAATTTTATGGTTGCCCAGACAGACCCAGACCGGTCTCACGTCATCCCACCCCGGGACAAAGGCTCGCCGAGTGTGGATGGGCTGCTTGCTTGTCCCTGTCCTTGGCGACGCCGCCTTTGAGCGGTTGGAGCCCGTTCCGAGCGACAACCAACGGGCGGGTAGCAGAGGGAGGGCCAGCAAAGCCCAGCCGCGCCGTCCCATTTTACCCCCCGAACTGCGCCCCCGATAAAGACCCGACCTCCCCTGTCCCTCCCTCCCATTTTCTTTCAGATCATTGTTTGCTCGCTGTCTCGCTGTAACATCGGTCGCATCGCAATCCAACGTCCTTACTCGAGACCTAGCGATTTACTACGTGCTAGCTTATCCACACTTACCCCATCGTCACGCTGAGAAGCAGTGTGTGTGTCTCAACCAACTATTCACCATGTTACGGAGAAAAGACAAATTCACGATAATCACACCCATCCCGGGCTTTATCCCCCGCCAGTTGGCCATCGACATCCTTCACTCCCACTCCGAGGTCATCACGTTGAATCCGCTCGTCCTCGGACACAAACCCATCGCAGCGCCACACAATGCCGAGACTGACGAGTACTACTCTACCTGGTATGAGATCACGGAGCGCATCCAGCTCCTCCCTGGCATGGGGAAGATGGGCTCGTCGACCATAAAGTTCAACGGCTGCTTTCACGACATGCCGTGGGGCTTGCAGACGCACATCTACGCCCCCATGAATGTCGACTTGCGGAACACATATCGCATCGCCGGCAACCAGTCTGGTGTCGAGTCGCCCGAGATTCCAGAAATTGGGCTTAACGTCCCCTCGGACGGGCTGTATCTAAGGGAGGATATCGAGATCAAGTGCAACATCACGGTGCTCAGCTTTGTCAAGTCACAGCTGAAGAAGGCCGGCGGCGAGATGGTGAAGCGTATCATCAAGAAGGCCGAGTTGCTTGATGCTGGCGTGCTTTCGGCAATGATCGAGGATGGGAAGCTCAAGACGATCAACCCGGCCGACCGGAGCAACCCGGTCAGGTCACCACTGCCATCTCCCACGAGCCTCCGTTACTCGCCATCCGTCAGCGGCTCGCCCCCGTTGGGGTCACCGCCCACACCTTACCAAGTCCCTCGGGTGCAGTCGATGTACTCAGGATACAACCGACCTGGCACTTCTGGGTCGCAGGGAGGCGGCGCTCCCAACCCGTATTTCGCCACGGCCGGCTCTGGGGCGCCTGATGGTCCCCAGGAGCTCCCAACTGCGAAAGCAAGCCCTCCAAGAACAAACCAAGTCTTCGTGGAAATGCCCGGCGACTTTTACCATGCGTCTCCCAGCCTTCAACCAGTCAAGCCAGCACTGCAGCCGTCACCTCGGGAATCACTCATCGACCCGGGTCAACAGGCCAACGGCAGCCCAAACCTGTCCTCGCGTCCCGGCTCGGGCTCCTCGGGCATCGGATCACCAGGTTTAGGACTAGACAATAGGGCATTTGCTACGCCATTATCACCGCACCGGGAAACAAACGAGGAACACCAGGGCGAGAGGGCGGGGGGCACGGTTGCCTCGCAGCCGCCTCAATATGTACCATATAATCCAGCCGACTACGCCAAGGCGCCGCCGGGGCAACCTCAGTACGGGCATGGACAGCTGGGGCAGAGATACAGTTACGCGCAGTGAACAGTTTGGGATTTGGGACCTAGAATGGATGTGGAAGGGCATGATGGCTTATACCCAGGGATTTCGGTGCATGGCTTACGAAACTGTGGGCTTTGGGCGTCTGAAAACGACATGTTCTCATGGCAAATCTAAAGGCGTTTATCTTTTGGCAAGACAAATATCTTCATTCCATGTGATCCCCTCCCAAAACTAACTCTCCTCAGCAGAGGTAAAAAGGGGGGGATGAACTAGGCAACCCCGTGGCACAGCCCAAGCGCCCCTCCCGGGTGCTGTGCCCACTCACCCTGCGGTTTTGATATCACAAATGGAGTCAATTTGAGTGGCTATTCCAAATACAGAGATGTTGCACGAGGTTATTTCGAGGAACTCGCTCTCCGGTTGCTATGATTAGTGAGCTTGGCTTCGATGTAACAGGGGATGCGAGGCAACACGACACAAATGCGCCCGAGAACAGATATTCTAACCGCTGGTGAGATGTCTAAGACAAGCCAGGGCCGGCCGGCACAAGAGGCCTTCCTAGCATCCCGGCAGTTGAGTTGCCGGGGCCTTGACGGACAGACCATAAGCCTGGTTACACGAGCCTGAGGCCTAACGGCTGTGGCTGCGGCGTTCGTAGTGCGGGTGCACGCCGCTTCTCGGCGGTGATGTCGCGCTCTGAGGCCCAAGGTGGCCAACAGTGAATTTGCCCACAAAGACTCCTCTGGGCCTTTGAGTCTAATTATATCTTGACAAAGGAGCGCTGGTAAAAAATACCACGTGCCGTCCTTCTTTGAGCCCGCTACCCCCGACAACCCGGCTATCTCCAAGAAAGTGGCGATCTCAACGCCCGCGGCTGCGCGCACCTAAGACTCGGGGATGGGCCTGTGAGGCCTGATCCAGGCTGTCGTACATACAAGCGGACTCGTAGGATCGAGATGCCCCCAGTCCCACTCAACTCAAGAGCGGAAGGGCAAATTGCCGGAGGATCAGCCACCTGCCGAAAGAGCCCACGCCACCTGTTTTCTACGATGACGCCTGTGAGACTCACGACCACCTTTGGGCACCGCGGTAGGATGCAGTGACGTAGGTGGTGACTTTTGGAGTTGTGGTCGAGGTCAGTGGTGGAGTTCCTAGAATCTACGGCCGAGTCAACAATACTTCCGACGGTTTGCGGTGGAGAAGGGGCTCAATCGAGACAGAGGCCCGAGAGGCCCAGGAACAAAAACGAGGCCCTTTCGTTGTCCGGGCGGCGGCTCCGAGAACTGGCTGGACCTTGAATGAAGGTGCCGATGTGATGGGAGAGCACAGTGGGCGGTGAAGAACATGCGGGAGAATGGTTGTATTTAGTGGGTGGTGGTTTGTGGTTTTTAGGATGCGTGAGGAGGGTTGATGGTGCTGCGCCGAGGCCTCCTAAATACAGGTG
>MU857050.1:0-51340 GCA_033296705.1 Chaetomidium leptoderma | reverse complement strand
TTCTGATTTTCCGGCTTCCGCAGTCAAAATCGTCAAAATACACTTTTTGGGGGTGTATACCCGCGCGCAAAGTGGGGGGGGTGCCTTGGTGATTGCACCACACAGCGGCTTCCGTAGGACCATAGCCCCTGTAAGCACAGTGCGTGCGGGCCCGTCCAACCACCCAAAATTACCTAAGGTACCCAGGTACCCTTCCATGCCACCCACCAACTCTCTCCAACAACCTGGAATGGCGCCAAACTTTGACGTTCTTGTAATCGGCGCTGGGGTCGCTGGCTGCGCCATCGCCGTGGCATTTGCAAAGCAGGGTCGGCGCATTCTCGTGGTTGAGAGGAGCCTCCGGGAGCCTGACAGAATTATCGGCGAACTCCTCCAACCTGGCGGTGTTGGTGCCCTGTCCAAGCTGGGTCTCGCCCACTGCTTGTCGGGAATCGACGCAACGCCAGTCGCGGGCTATCACCTATTTTGGAAGCACGAGCAGGCCACTTTCTGGTTCTGCCCTTTGCCTGTCCCTCCTGCTACTACTAGTACCAAGCCTTTTGGGAAGCCCGCCGGGCACAGCTTCCACCATGGCAAATTCGTCGCAAGCCTCCGCAGCGCCGTCGGCAATACACCAAACATCACGCTTCTGGAGGCGACGGCGCTCGAGATATTAAGAGATGGGATGACAGGCGCGGTTGTTGGCGCAGTGTGCTCACGCAATGGCGGTTCCCCAGAAAAGGTTCGTTACAAGACCACTCTCCAAGACTTTTTGATTCTGACGCACCTTGTAGTACTACGCGTCTCTCACCGTCCTTGCCGACGGAGCGACGTCCAACTTCAGGTCCCAGTTTACGTCTCATCGACCAAAGGCGCGGTCCCGGTTTTGGGGTCTTGAGATGACCGACGCCAACCTACCACTTCCCGGGTATGCGTACGGGATTCTCGGGGCTGGGCCGCCAATTTTGATGTATCAAATCGGGGCTCGGGAGACCAGAATCCTCATCGACATCCCGGACGAGACGCATAGCCGCCTCGGTGCGCCTAAATTGGTCAGGGAGTACATCAGCCAGCACGTGGTTCCGCACATCGCTGAATCCATCCGGCCCAACCTCGTAAACGCTGTCAAAGGAGGTCGTCTTCGGAGCATGCCCAACGCCTGGATGCCGTCGACTCGAAACGCGACGCCCGGACTCATCGTGCTAGGCGACGCCTCCAACATGCGTCACCCTGTCACCGGCGCTGGCATGACGGTCGCACTCAAAGATGCCGTTTTGCTGGCCGACATTCTCGCCCCCGAGCACATCACCTCTCTCAAAGATAGCGATGCAGTGCTGAAAATGATGCGACGCTTTCACTGGAAGAGGAAAGCCTACAGCGCGTCCCTCAACATTCTCGCGCAGGCTCTCTATCTCTTGTTCGTTTCCCAAGGTTCGTCCGTCAATTCCAGTGAAACCCTCGTCAGCTCTCATCGTTAATTCTTGATCACAGACCCGACGCTAGTCATCATGCAACGAGGCTTCATCCGATACGTCCAAGAAGGGGAGAAGAATTTTGCCGAGCCGGCCTGGCTCATGGGCGGCCTGATCGACAATCCTCTCCTCCTGTTCTACCACTTTTTCCGAGTCGCGCTTTACGCCGTCGGCCTGCATTTACGGCAGGCAGATTGGATCGACATACCCATGGCTCTCTTCCGATCCATGCTTGTGTTAATTTCTGCAGTTTGCATCATCTGGCAGCCAATTATTGATGAGCTGAGGCCGTAGCGCGCTAGCCGCTCGAGAGACGCGCGGTGAAGTCCGTTTGCCCCTTTTGGTTGGATGAACAGAACTTCCTGCAGCCACGGCGGCTCAAGATCGAGAGTACCAAATCAGAACAAGGAGCGTGTCTTGGCCTAAATTCCCAAAATAGCTGTCATCTGGAACTAAGTGGGTTATCAACCGGCTGGCAGCGCATGAAATTCGATATTCCACTTTCGCCCAATATCGCTGTTGAACAGGCCAAACTGAAGCCCGCGAAGACAGCACTCACCACATTAGCAGGCAATGTCTGCACCAACCACAGTTGGCTGGACCGACTCACCAAACGGCAGGGGCACGACCGACATTTTGTTCGCCAACTTCCTCGCACTCTTCGTCTGTGTGTGGACCATCCTACACCACAACTTACAGGCCCGCGATGACGGCTACTGGACTATCTTCCTCCAGAAATGCCGCTGGGCCGCCCTCGCGGTCACAGCGCCCGAGATGCTCACCCTCTTCGCCGTCATGCAATGGAACGCGGCCAACATCTCCGTCAAGGAGATGCGCGGGCTTGGAAAGCCCGAGTGGACACGGGTCCACGCCTTCTACGCCAACGGCGGCGGCTTCTTTCTCGAGACGCCCGACTTCCCGGCCTTTCCGATCAACTCGACGTCCATCCACTATCTTTGCACGAAAAAGAGGATCAACATGCCCGAGATCACGCGGGACAACATCTGGGACCGTAGCAAAGCGGACCACTTTGCAAAGTGCGTCGCCTTCCTGCAGGCGGGCTGGACGTTATTCCAAATCGTCGCCCGCCGCAGCCAAGAACTCACCATCACGCCGCTCGAGATCTTCACAGCCGCTTTCATTATCCCGTCCCTGGCAACGGCATGGTTCTGGGCCAGCAAGCCACAAAACGTGGCCGAGCCGACTGTGATCCGGGTCGACTGGACCATAGCGAACCTCCTTCTCGAGGCGGGCCATGTTGCGCAGGACCCCTATGTCGACACGCCCCTCGACTTTGTCGAGAAACCAGTCTGGGACGGCTGGCGGCGTCGGCCGTCACTGCTGCACTTTGGTGGCCTGGACAGACGGCCTCTCCCGCGGATACCAAACGACTACTCCCCGCCACCGCCGACGGGGACCGAGGCGACCATTGTGTGGGTCGTCTCAGTCGTGCACGCAGGCTTGCACGTTTTGTGCTGGTCCTTTCCATTCCCGACCGAGATGGAAAAGATTTTGTGGCGGACGAGCAGCCTGACACTCTTGGTTGTTATGACGGTCGGCGGACTCGTCCCTGTGCTCTCGACCCGTCCGTGGTTCGACTTCTCTTTTAGCATGCTGTGGATCTGGGTCCGTGAGGCCGAAAAGAAGACATGGCCGAGGCAGTGGTTGTTCAGCTTGGTGGTGGATTCAGCCTACGTCCTGTACATACTGGCCCGCATTGTGATTTTCGTTGAGATCTTTGCCGCCTTCCGCGCCATGCCGGAGGATGTGTATGTTTGTGTCGACTGGACCTCTTTTTGGCCGCATGTATCATGAAGTCTTTCAGACCTGAATATTTGTCAAATTACGCCGCCGGAGAACATGAGCGGCTGATGGTGACGACTAACTATTACGGGGTCTTACTCGGACGGACGGAACTAGAGAAGAGCATCCTATATAATGCTTCATGTTCCCTGTGCCCGGAGGACATCCAAATACTCGGAGACATCATCTTGTTTTGGTGATAGCAAAAGCTACTGCCTCCGGACGTCGTTGTCTACATAACTATCAAAACAATCCAAGCCCCCCAAGCGATGTTCCAGCCCCGCATCACCCTCGTACAGTCCACGCTGCTCGTCCTCATCTTTCGGCTCCTCGATCCTCCTGGTTCCCCCCCTCTCTGCCTCATCGTCTGCGTCCTCGTCGCCGTCATCGACATTTTAGCTCGTAGACCGGGAGCTTTCTATGCTGTCAGCGTATCTTGTTAGTAGATTGCAGGAGCGACGGTTGTATTAGACTTACATTGCTACGGGGTCATCTGTAAGTAGGTTGCTATCGCAGCCGACGACAGGTATCCAGGAATAACGATGAGAAAGATGTTCCTGTCGGATGATGAGTGCTGATGGAAATGGGAATTTTATTGTGGAAATGTTGTCGAGGCGGGGTCGACTGAGAGAACCGAAATAAAATCCATATCTTCCAGTTTTGTGAATGGGAATATGGGATGAAATGGAAAAGAAAAGTGGTTAGGGTATGGGCAGCTCCCAGCGTGTTTCGTGACAGCTGCTTTTTGCGGTGCCAGTCGGCAACTCAGGTCCGTCAACATCGAATATTTCAACCGACCAACCTCTGTCGTTGTCTTGGGTCTCTCATTAACAGTCCAGCCCTTTCCAGCTCCAGTCTTGATACCCGGACGATCGGAAGAGAGTGCTCTGCGGGAATATTCAAGGGGTACTCTCTTCAAAAAAAGGAATCATTTTGGGGCAAAGGCGGAGCTGAACCCCGTTCTCAGGGTACTGAAAACAGTTTCCCCTAAAATGTAGCTACGGTAGCTTTCGGCCTCAGTTCTGTGTCATCAGTATTGTCAGGTAGAGGAGGGTGGGGTTTAGTTGGCAGCTCTTCCGTTCGTTTGGTAAGATTAACTTGTTGTTGATCCATCTCATCTACTCTGACGAGCAGTGGGATTTTCTAACACAGTAATTATCGCGCCCGGAATGTATTTGAACCAAGACCAATGGAAAAAGACCGGGCTGCCACTTAACAATGCGTGAAAATCCTCATTTTCGAAGCCACGGTTGACGTAATACAAGACGACACAGCCCTTTGTCTAAGGGGTAGATTACTTGTGTAGGCCAGGGGGTTGAATTGAGTCATTGTCTAATACCTCGACGTCCATATGGCCATCCTCTAACTCAAACCGGATGAATCCCCCCCTCAGCCCCCATCTATCACCCAAAGCCCTCAAGCAGAAGCGTCCCAGAACATGGGAACATCAACGAAGGAAACAACAACCCCGAGCCCTCTAGTTCGGCTCCCCGCAGTTGTTGGCAGTCTGGCAGACGTTGTTGGAGCCGATGATGCCGCAGCAGAACAGGCCGCCGCAGCACTGGCGGCCGACGGCGGCGCTGGCCCTCTTGTTGCACCGCCCGATGTTGCCGACGCACTGGCGTGGCTCGAGCTGGGAAACGTTAGACAACACACTCTTTTGACATTTCTCGTCAGAAGGGGGCGGCTTACCTCGGCGGGAATGGCGCTGGCTGCGACCAGGGCGGCAAACGTGATGGCGATGAAGCTGGTGAGCTGCATGTTGGCGGTTGACGGTTGACGGTTGACGGTTGATAGATAGATGGCTGTTGATGAAGGTGGGAGTTGTCCGAAAGTGCTTTGGATGAGGAGAGGAAAAGAAGGCTCTAAAGGCTCAACGTGGATCTATTTATCTTGTTGGAAAAGAACCAGACTTGCTCCTTTCTTCCCGCAGCTTCCTCTCCACTGATACCCAGAACAGGAAGGGATGTACGTAGGTTGTGATCCTTCAGACACAGGAATCCTTCAGACACGACGACAAGTTGTCAGCCAGACTCAAAATGGCGCGAGATCTGCGCTTCTCATAGTTTTGGTTGGCCTTCTCGCATTTGGGCTAATATACTCTCGCTCCTTAAGGTCTATCAACCCACTTTCCACCGCCGCATCAGGCGCGCCAAGCGGCGTAAACGCCCTTGTTGACGTTCTGTAATTATGAGACAATGGGTTGGCGAATGATCAGAGCTTCTCCGAGCCCGAATCAGCGCGAAGATGCGAGCTTATAGTGGATTGTCTGAGTCAGAGTCTCAGATACAACGAGGCTCAGGTTGCACATGGCCATAGCAAACCCGTTATTCCCTGGGAGGTAAACAAAGAAGCGGGGCGATGACGGTTGTTGCCGGAGGGGATAACTATCTCCTAGTACCTACCTGTGCAAGAAGGCCCGACATGTTACCCAACACGGGCTTCGTTGCAAGTCTTAATTGGCCCATATGCGCGCTGACCGAGACAGACGCTCGCACGCCCACCAAGTATGCCTGCTTGGCTGTCGATCTTTGCGGGAGCAAGGCATGTTCCAGGCCACCTGTCAGCAAATGCAGGCCATCTGTCAGCAAATGCCAGGAGCAAGTCTAGGGAGCGGTGTATGAATTCGACTCTGGGGTCCTCCTCGGAATTCTACCTCGGTCTTTTGAAGGGCCTCTCGATTCTCTGTAGGACTAAAAATGAGCCGCGGGCTACTACTACTAATCCTTGTGGATGACGTTCCTGTCCTACGCGAGACATAACTGCCACCTCCTGCTCAAGCCTTGGTAACCTTGATGACACGCATGTCATGGAGGGCAATATCAAAAGACAGGCCAGTGCCCTTGCCCGTCTGGCCCGTGTACATCTCCTTCCAGGTGTAGTCTCCCTCGCCCAGGCCCGGAACATTCTTAAAGTCAACGCGGTACGTGCCGGCCGAAGTGCCCGCGCAGAGACCGATGGCGACGCCGTCCTGGAGCTGGCCGGCCCAATACGGGTGGATCTTGCCGTTCACTGGCCCCTGGCTGCCGGGCGGGGTGAAGGTGGTCGCGGCCTTGCCTAGCGGGTCCTGGTTGATGTCGATGATGCCCTTGTTTTTGATGATCTGGAGAGTCCAGTCGGAGATGGTCCGGAGGTCGAGGCCGAGAACCAGCGGCGACTTGGCGATGGCCCAGAGACCGAAATGCAGTCTTTCCTGGTTCTTGTTCAGTTTGGAGGAGCCGAGGTACAGCATGTCGAGGTCGTTGAAGCCGCCTGGCTTGCTGTATTGGGCGATGCCGGCCGCGGAGCTGCCGATGCGCTCGACGCTGGCCCAGTCACCCCAGTTGTCTACGCTCATTCTAGATTTTCGAGGTCAGCAATGAAGTTTGAGCGGGACCGTAACTCTAACGCTATTACGTACCGCCAACTGTGACCGTATTGGGCACCCCATTCCCACACGTTGTCCCTACCCCAATTACAGAGGTTGAAATGCATCTTGCGGGTGTTCTGGGCGCCGATTATGGCGTCCCGCATGGGGGCGTAGAACGTCTTGGTGCTTCCCGCGGGGTTCTGGCAGGTCTGCGGGCGCGGGTTCTGCTGGCAGGCTGTGTAGCAGTTGTCGTATTTCCTGTGGTTGAAAAATTAGTCCCATGATCCATCTATTTAGACCCAAATGTGCTTAGTATCCATACCAGAAGTCAACCCCCCAGCCGACCAGCTGAGAGACGTCGGACGCCTCGTGCCCCTCGCTTCCAGGGTAGCCAGCACAGGTCTTTTGGCCGGCACAGCCGTAGAGCCCAAACTTCAAACCCATGTTGTGGATCTGATCGGTCACGGCCTTGATGCCGTTGGGCCATTTGGAAGGGTCCGGGACAAGCTTGCCGTTTCTATCTCGTGCATTGGTGGACCAGCAATCGTCGATGTTGATGTCTAATCATGAGGATTCAGCAGGTTAGCGATTGTTGTGCGTGGAGATTGTAGGTGACGTTGGCTGGTGGCTTCGACTTACACTCATAGCCGAGATCCTTGAGGCCAAGCGAGACGAACTTGTTTGCCGCATCGAGTGCATACGCGGCCGACGCAGCATTGCATTGGGCGACGTTCTAGGGGAGTTAGTGATTATGGATGGTTTTGATTCCCTCCACACACTTACCCAACTGCTCCATCCCATGTGCGGCTTTCGGCCAACTCCATCGTCCAAAGCTTCGGCGACACGCAACTGGCTCAAGGCCAGGAGCAGGACGTTGAGTGCAGACTTCATGGCGGGTCCGAATCAATCAACACGATGAGGTCCTGGGACTGCCGCCTGAGTTTTCAATGGGCGCCGGTCGTCGATCTAAATAACACGGTCCCGATGGCGAAGCTCTCGGAAACTGTCGTCCGTTGACGCCACGATGACTAGTGCAGAGTAGATCAGTTTTAGAGTGGTAGGCTGGGGGGCCCATGCACGCGCTCCAATCACGGGCCCTCTTTTTGTAGATTGAAGTCCCGGCTATGTCGCCGCGGGCGGCAGTGGAGGTGTAAATGCCCGGGTTCCGGGACTGCGACGCGGGGAGTCGAGACTGATTGGTGGACGATCTGATGTATTCTGTGCGGTCGGTGATCTTCTCTGGCTCGATTCTTCCAAAGCACACAAAAGGCCCAGACGCGACCCAATGAAATGGAGACGCTTCGCAAAGGTTCTGCGGAGGTTGACGATGGTGACCTTTTGTGTGCACAATGTTTGATGCTACCAGCCTGCCTTGATCCGTACTTTCCCGGTTGCCAGTGTGGTACCTACCTACTGCCTGGCAACTAATAATATGTCCAAGTTGGCAGCTGCCCTCAGTAGACGACCGACCAAGCGTGTCCCGGAATGGACCTCCCGAGAAATATATGTAGCTCGACTAAGGCACGTAAAGCGGAATGATAGTACCAAACATGCCGTTATCGATGCCGCTGTCGATGCCGTTGTCGATATTATTTCGATAATATTGTCAATCCTATTCTTGATGTCGATGGCAATATCTCTGTTGAACTTGTTTTTCCTGTCGTTGCCGTTACCAGTAATTGTCCTATCGTCAATACTGTTGTTTTGTACCAATAGTAAGATACATACATACCTTACCTACCTTAGGTAGAATTAGTTAAGTACTACCTCGGTAGGTAAAGTACCTGAAGTCCCGTATGGTGAAATCGCTGGATTTCGTGGCGTTTGGGTTGGGCTTAAATAGGGGTTTCTGCACAACAATGGAGCTGAATGGGTGTCTGTCCCTTCCGACTCCCGAGTCCCAGCAGCAGAAGTGGGGCTACGGAAATAGGTGAGCGCCCGACAGCCGACGATCAGGAAGGTGCGCGCCTCTTTGCCGTTTGTTGCCGGTTTGTTTCACCCTTTACTCCTTTCACTCACGATTCGGGCACCATGGGACCTGCTATTACCTTGAACAGGACTGTCGACTTTGGCTTTCCAGATTCCACAGTTCGGCCGCGCCTGCATCACCATCGCCCGGATATCTCCAACGGTCCAACCTTGTCGTTAACGTGCTATCAGTGCTGATTGCACAGGCATTTCAGATTCTTGGGCCGCAAATCCATCACTTCCAAATCCCTCCCTTTGTTCCTTTTGCTCTTGCGGAAAAACACTCGATCGGCAGATTTCCAATCGCCACAGCCCGGGCGCATTTGGGCCCGACACAGTGGAATTGAGGCCTGAATGGCGTCGCTCCAGTCCTGTCATTGGCAAATTGAAATGGCCGTTGCACAAGAGCGAGCCTTCTTGACTTGCTGTCAAATGACAACTCAATCTGCCTAAAGGGTGGGACTCGGCCCAAACCGATGGCCTTCCGGGACCAATGAGCAGCTTCACGCCTGCATTACCAGCCAGCGACGAGCCTGATCGTTCCGAGATGCTTGCGGCTGTCCCCGCGCATCCAGCGTGGCAGCAAGCGAGCGTATTCGAGGCGTCATTCGGCGCCCGGCTCCCCGAATTTCAACTCCCTCACCAAAGGCCGACTCGACGACCTGACATTCCGACGCCGCTGCGCTTTGCAGCACGGGCGGCCAGAGACGACCAGCAAGCGTCAGAGAAGCACCCATGGCACCGCCGATGAGAGGGGTTGCAACAGGCTCGCTGTACAGACCCGCCCCCGCACTTGTGCTGCTTCCCGGATGCTGCCCTCACCCCTCCGCCAACCACCCAACGGCCGATCATGAGCGACGGTTACTATAACGACACGGCGGAAACGCACCCCGACGCTCCGACACTTTCACCGCCCACCTTCATCCTTGCGCCATCCAATTCGGCCGCGCGGAAAGCCGTCCGGCACCCCAAGAACGACCACCTCCGCTACTCAGTCGGCGATAACACCTTGGGCCTCTGGCTGGACTTCTCTGACCCAGCGAGAGTCTGCACGCTGGGCAGGGGAGAAACAGACATATACCTTCCCGACACGCGGCCCACCAATAAAGGGGCGCCGCAGATCTCGGACATACATGCTGCGTTCCAGGTAGTCGGGGACACGGGCGCCGTCTTATTGTGGGACCGCTCCGATGATGGGACGGTCGAACCGCTCCCCGATAACCGCGGCTTCACGGTAGATTTCTGCCCAAACGCTAAATCCGTCCTCGTCGCGCGCGGCATCAACTCGCGCATCGCCTTTGGAAACGACCGATGGTACCAGTTCGAGATTCAATGGCAGTCATGCGGCCTGTATCCGATCCCCAATGACGAGCCGCATTACACCATGGGGCCACGGAAGTCACGGACCAAGAAATACGTTCTAGGCGGGGAGGTTGGTACCGGCTCATACGGCACCGTCTCGCGGGCGGTGGACGCCACCAACGGCAAGATCATAGCCGTCAAGAGGTTCCACAAGCTCTCGGGCAAGCACCATGAGTTTGCGAGTCGAGAGGTTGCCAACCTGTTTCGCATCAACAGGAATGATTCCATAAAACACGTTAGTTACTACTTCCAATTCCATTTTGCCGTGCTGCCAAAAATTGCTCATTCACGATGTACAGGAACATATCCTCCAGATCCTCGACTGCGCAGGCGGTGGGAAAGACCACGACTGGTGTGAAATTCTCATGCCCCTGATGGAGGGCAACTTGAGAACTCTTGTTGAACAAGTAGCCGGGCTAGACGAGCACGCTTTGTCCGCCGTGGTCTTGAGCCAGATGCTCCTCGCTCTCCAATGCATCGAATCCCACAACATCATTCACCGCGACGTCAAACCAGAAAACATACTCTGGGAGTATGATTCGACGGGCGACTACCGCTTCTGTCTGGGCGACTTTGGCCTCTCCAACATGCAGGACCTGGCCAAGAGCGCCGCCGGGACGGAACCCTTCATGGCGCCCGAGGTCTATTACATGCAGTTGCAAACTACAAAGGTCGACATTTGGTCGCTGTTCGCCACCATCGTCTGGATGCGGGCCCCCGAGTTTCGGCGTCGTTGTTCGCGGATGCGTGCGCCGGATCTGCACGAGTGGCTAGCCCAGCTCTCTCAGATGGAGCCGTACGCAAACATGCGGACGATGGCCCGCATGGATCCCACACAGAGGCCGTCGGCGACGAAACAGCTGGCCATTCTGGACGGGCAGTTTAATGAATATGATCAGGTGGGCGACGATCTCGGGCCGCTGTTTGCGAGGGGCATGAACCTGCAGGAGACGCCCGAAGTGCCGTACTACGAGCCGTATACCAGCGAGGTGCTGCGGACTTATTTTCATGACCAGGCGGGGCCGAGCAAAGAATATGTGCCGCGATCGCCCGACCCGGCGGATTCGCCGGGGGGTTACGAGGTAAGCCTTTCTTGCCTTGCCTTGTTGACGTTGTGTCGGATTCTAACTGTCAGCGCAGGCATTTGTCAAGACCTATGACGACTCTTACGGACCGCCGGACGACGGGGACGGCAGTGGGACGGCGGTGCCCGACACCTGGACTGCCATGGCTCCTACGGTCGATCACGATGCTGACGAAGAGCCGACGAGGGAGGAGGCACCGAGGAGGAAGCATAAAGGGAGGAACCGGGCGTAGATACCTCCCTCCCCGCTTATTACGTTTCTACATTTGTTATGCATTAGGGGCACGGGAGTCGTGCCAGGGAGCATATTTCCACCCTCGAGGTTGGTACATGGATTCATAAGGGGGGCATGGCGCACTAATACTGTGTTCCGACCAGACTGAGATACGGGTTAATTCTATACGTTTGTGTAGGCTGAAGGCTATCACGCTCTTAGTTGATCGCTGAACCTGTTGGTTAGTGGTCTGTTCTACAGCACATGATTCCATGTCTCCATCGCATTCATCGTCGCTATCAACGTCCGTGTACTCGACGTCCTCGGTCGTTGGACATACATAGTTCACGACCTAGTAACGGCATGCGCCCTTCCCAGAAGCCGCCGACCCGGGCGAACACGGAAATATCGTGGAAACGACGAGCGAGGCAGCGGATTGCGTTGGATTCCGCAATCGTTGGTCCAGGGTCATGAGCGAGTGGATCCCCGAAGCCGAAACCGGCTCCGAGCCTCCGATAGCTCCGGCGGGTGCCGGTTTTTCTTCTTCTTTGACTTTGCAACAGGAGAAAGGTCGCGTGTATGACACACGCCGACGCGGCGACGTAAGAATCCCTACCACCCTGTCGATTACCGTACAAAACCCCCAGTTCAGTCTCTCGGCTCCAACCCGTCCCTCTCCGTCATTTCTCACCCTCCACCCTCAGCCTCCGTCCTCAACCTCCTCCCCAACACCTCACCAAACCAAAAAAAAAAGCAAACAAAAAAGAAAACATGCCACCCCCCAAGCTCACCCACCTCGCCCGCGCCGCCCTCCGCGAATCAGGCCTCCCCTCCGTCTCCGCCACGGGCCGCGACGCCTACCTCATCATCCTGGCCCGCGCCGGCCGCATGTTTGCCTACGGCGCCAGCGCGCTCGTGCTCGCCCTCTTTTTCGCCGAGCTCGGCTTCTCCGACGCCCGCATCGGCTTGTTCATGACGCTGACGCTGCTCGGCGACGTTGTCTTGTCGTTGGTGCTCACGCTGGTCGCCGACCGCGTCGGCCGGCGGAGGACGTTGCTGGTCGGGTCCGGGCTGATGATTTTGTCCGGGGGTGTGTTTGCGCTGTGTGAAGGGTTTTGGGTGCTCCTGGGGGCGGCCGTGGTGGGGGTTATCAGTGCGACCGGGGGGGATTTTGGGCCGTTTCGGGCGGTGGAGGAGTCGATTGTTTCGGAGCTGACGACGCCGGCGACGAGGGCTGATGTTTTGGTGTGGTATGTCACGCTGGCCAGTCTGGGGAGCTCGGTTGGGACCGAGATGGCGGGGAGGGTTGTGGAGGGGTTGAGGGCGCGCGAGGGGTGGACGTTGTTGGATGCGTATCACGCGTGCTTTTGGTTGTATGTGGTTATGGGGGTGGTGAATGTGGTGTGCGCGCTGTCGTTGTCAGAAAGGTGCGAGTTGAACGGGTTGAACGGGGTGGGGGAGCAGGGCGAGGTCGAGCCGTTGTTGGATGGCTCAGAGCCGGACGACGCATCGCCGGAGCATGCCGAAGAGCATAAGAAAACACGGACAAGCTGGGTTGCGCAGATCTCGCGCGAGACCTTGTCCATCATGGCCGTCCTCTGGTTCCTGCTCATGGTCGACTCGGTCGCCGACGGCATGGCCAACATGTCCCTGACAACCTACTACATGGACAAGAAGTTCCAACTTCCCAAGTCGGCGCTCGGCGACATTCTGTCGGCCAGCTACTTCCTGTCGTCGCTGTCCACCATCTTCTCCGGGCCCCTGGCGCGCCACATCGGACTGGTCAACACCATGGTGTTCACCCATATCCCGTCGTCGGCGGCCGTGTTGCTCTTCCCGCTCCCGCAGACGGTCCCGCTCACCGTTGCTCTGCTTTTGCTGCGTGTTGGGCTCAACAACATGGACCAGGCACCGCGGGCGGCGCTCATTGCGGCTGTGGTGCGGCCCGAGGAGCGCACTGCTGTCATGGGGATTACCGGCATGCTGCGCACGCTGGCATCGACGACAGGGCCGAGCATAACGGGCCTTTTGGCGGGCAACGACAGATTCTGGATTGCTTTTGTCGTGGCCGGAGCGCTGCGGCTAGCCTATGATGTTGGGCTGTTTGCCATGTTCATCAACATCAAGCTGCACAAACATGAGACTACCGATGAGTCTGCCGAAGCTGAAGCAGAACCACAGGTGTCTGTGCCAAGTCAGGCTTGACTTTGAAAGAATGGACGAGTTGGGGATGGGAGTCTTGGAGTTGGATTCTCAGGGGTTCAGGGGTTCAGGGGTTGGATAATATGGAAGCCATCAATATGGACTCAACACAGTCTCTTCTCCTTGATCCGGACCAACCATCCCGAGTTCAACTGACAAAAATTCAGTCAGTCCTCTCATGCTTTCAAAAGGCAAAAGAACTGGGTGCGTTCGGCATAAAATGGGAGCCGAAGCAAAAGAGAGGACGAAACGCGATTTGAACGCGTGACCTACCGGACTGCAGCCGGTTGCTCTACCCCTGAGCTATTCGTCCTGGGGGTATTATTGATAAGTGCGGCGTAAACTCACCTTATGTAAGACCACGAAGCCGAGAAAAACCAGGGGCTGGGTGGTATTTCATCTCGTTTACGACGACAAACCCCAATCCAACTCTGCCCCTCCTGCACCAAACTTTGGGTCGATTGCCATGTTACACGACCGGTATCTGCAGGCGTCACTTCCCGGTGTACGGAATAGACCGGATCGGCACTTACAAGACCGCTCTTGAGCCAGGGGGGCCGTGCCTGAGTAGGTAGTATATTATCGTGCTATCCTGTTCTGTTTGTGCCAAGTGAAATCCATCGTTTTCCGAGGAGCAAGTGTGTGCACAAACATGAAGGTGACTCCTGGGCAATTTCTTCAGCTTGGCGCTTTCGCCCCCACGGTTTACGGCGCCGTCCACAATCTCTTTGTTGGCAATCTACTTCCGCCGGCCTCGATTTATGCGCTCGAGTTTAACGACGAGACCCATGCTTTCAAGATCATCAAGAATCACACGGCCGATGCATCCCACGCCTGGATCACCTTTGACGTGAGTCTTTTACAGCAACAGCCCCTGAATGCCCAATACGTCTTAACACAACATTAGCACGCCAAAACCAACATTTATGCCACTTCGCTCAACGAGTCGCGCATCGCCAGTTACCGCGTAAAGAATGCCACCGAGATCGAGCTCGTCAAGGCCATCCCGGCCTCGGGAGCATGCTTCAATACCACCAGCGCCTTCATCACGGCTATGCCCACGGCACCGTACTACGCCTTCTCGGGGTCATGGCCGGGCCCCAACTCGTGCGGCATGTCCTTCGCCGCCGACGCCAACGGCACCTTGACCAGCGTGGCCGACTCCTGGTCCTACGTCAACACCTCTGGAGTCCACGGCCTTGCTCTCTCGCCAAACGACCGCAAGGACGGCCGCCAACTGCTCTACTCGGCCGACCTCAGCGGCGACCTGCTCTGGACGCACGCCATCAACAAGAAAACCGGCAAAGTCAAGCCCGTCGACCGCTTCCCCATGTCGGCGTCGGGGATGCATCCGCGCCACCTCGTCGCCCACCCTAACGGACAGCGCCTCTACACAGTCATGGAAGGCGACAACAGCGTGACCCAGTCCGAGCTCGACCCGGAAACCGGCGCCGTCACCAAGGAGACGATCCGGCACATGCTGATCCCCATCGACGCCAACACGACCGAGTACTGGTCCGCCGAGGTGATGCTCTCGCCCTCGAGCCGCTACCTGTGGGCGACGGCGCGGACGCGGCTCAACTCCACCACGGGCTTTGTGTCGGCCTTTCTGCTCAGTGAGGACGGCCAGATTGTCAAGAAGCTGTTCCGCGTCCCCACGACGACACTGGGCGGCATCGCGAACGCCATCAGCCCGGCGCCCTGGAGCGACGAGTATGCAGCCATGACCGACTACCGGAAGGGGTACGTCCAGATGTGGAAGATGGAGGGGGGTAAGGAAGGGAGGGAAGGGGTGGTGGAGTATTCGACTGCCAACGTGGTGGCCCAGGTTGATATCGGGGATGGGGGATGCTGTGCGAATGTTATTTGGTATAGCTAAGGCGGGGGAAACGGGAAACTCGACGTAAAGGGGCATTTCCTCCGGTTGGCAGCCCTCTGCCGTTTGCAAAGACCGAGATTTAACGTAGCCCTCCCTCCCGAAAGTCTGGTTGCACTACAGCGTAACCAAGCTGGCCGGGCTGTCTAGCTGAAATCTTCTTGGCTGTCCCGGCTAATCTGGTTCCCGTCCCCTCATCAAACCTTCCGGACTCCCGGTTTGTAAGGCTCGAGTTTGATTAAACTATCGTTCCGCGTCCGGGAAATTCCCAAAGCCTTGCGCGATACTGACGGAAGAAACCACACGACACCCTCATGGGATGGGCCATAGTAGGACTAGTAGCCTGGCGACATGCTTCCAGATGGTACCCAACTGGACTGTCACACGAGTTCTTGTTCCTCCTGCCTCTCGTAGTGACATCACTGACATGTTACCTCTCTCTTCTGGAGCCTAGCGCAGCCTAGACTCGCTTCCCCGCGCGCAGGTTGCACAATACCCGAGGTCAGGGTAAATGTAACGGCAAGGCAGTGGAGAGGCACAGACTCGGCCAGACCTGTTTCTTGGACCGCGGGGAAGCAATAATGCTTTGTACACATGCGACCCAACAACCAAATGTTGCCACCCCTGCAATCAACACCCAAATGAAACAACTCGAGATCTGACCGTCAGCGGGAGGACAATTACACCGATTCCCGTCATCTCTCGCACGGCTTGTCTGGATCGTGACCACCCGGTGCTCAGGAGAAGTGCATGCCAATTAATGTTTGCTTCTGCACGCTGGGACGGTGCAGCCAATAGACATGGCAACCGGTGGCCCGAGCCTGGTGATTGGGACAGCATACTGACACCCCTCGTCTCTATCTTTAGTCATAGGATACTACGATCTTTACCCGGCTTCGGTGAATCTGTTGTGCGTCTCGTTGACGGACCACTCTTATGGCTTCGTAGGAGACAATATGCTGCATTCTGCGTTGCGTCGGAACAGACTTGGCTGCGGTGCCGAGACAACTTCAGAGTTGGTGTGTTCCCTCTACCGCTGAGACCGGCCGAGATATTGATTACGGTGAGAAGAGGGGAACAGGAGATTGCAACATGGTCGGCAAACATGACAACATATTGGAGAGTATACGAGACACGGCTGAGGAGTGAAAGTCCGATGGATAGACTCAAGTGTGGCGGGCGGACCCTGCGTGCTGTTGTCTTTCAAAGCATAAATAGGGGGCAAACTCCAACCTCTGTCTCGAGCAGTTAGTCCAAACCATCACGCATCCACACATCATTCACTTGACCAGACAAAAAAACCCACACACAAAACCACCAAAACCCCCCCATTACCACACAATGCATTTCACCCTCGCCCTCGCCCTCCTAGCCACCACCCTCGGCCAAGCCACGCCAGTCGCAGAAGAAGCCCCCTCAGCCATGGAAGTGCCCGTAGCCATGGAGGCCCGGTCGGACGTCACCGACACGCTCCTCAACGCCGCGGCAGCCGGCGCCAACGGCTGCCACTGCGTTGCAGGACTCGTTGGGTCGCACACACAAGCTGCTACTCAGGTTGGCAATGGATTGCCTCAGCTGGGGCTCAGGTCTCCTCACGGTCCCCCCAACCATATCATGCGAGTTCAAGCCATGAGAGGCAAGAGCGAACCTGATGGCCGGTGACACAGATTGGGAAGGACATCGCTCTTTCCTTCCTTGAGGTCCTCGATAGAGAACGCGTCCAGCTGCTCGGCTCCTTCCCACCAGAAGGACCAGGCAGCAAGAAAACTCTTCGAGCAGCAGAGCGAGAAGGTTTCCAGGACCCCAAATCTCTTGTTTGTCGTACACCAATTCCCTCGATCTTCATGTCAGCTTGACCCCTGTTTCAATCACAATCGTACTATTGTTTTGGCGCCTTCGCCATGGCCCAGAAACAGTCTCAGGCCATTTTCAAACACCAGACCAGCCACGACCATTCCGACAATGAGAGCCCTAGAGAGGGAAAGCGCCAGAAACTCAATCACGCTATCACCGACGAGAGTGACTTCGAGGGCGACGAGGAGTGGCAGAGCCAAGAGGATGACGGCGAGTGTGACGGCTACGAATTCGTGCTCGATGACGGATTCGAGGGCGAGGGCAAGATTGACTTGACGGACTTCTACGCCGACATCGATCCACCAGCTCTACACTCAAACACCAATGAGCCCGAAGCTGATGCGGCAAACACTGCCCGATTTGAATCCAGCATCACCCGGTTCATCAGGTTCATGTCAGAATGGTGCCGTGAGATCGGCACGCTTGACGAGTACACCAAGATGGAACCCGTTGTGCGGCCTTTGACGAAACGCCAGTTCGAGGTGCTGCTTGCAGCCGACCCGCAAGCCCTCAGCAGCCGTGTTCTCACCTTCATCCCCGACAAGGTGAAGGCCATTCTAGGGAAACAGAGTCTGACCATCAACGATCTCACGCACTTGCCGAGGGTGGCCCTGGATTCTCGCGACTATGGCTGCTATTTCGCACTTTCGACCCGGAGAATCGACGCTGCCGATTTATCAGCACCGTCCCCGGTCAGCACCAACGACAAAACCCATGAGGTTGGACCGTACGTGGGATCCGCAACCAGCAAGAAAGGCGGTCTCGCAAAGCGGATGCTGTAACATCACTCGACCATCAGCCGCATACGTTCAGGCCGAGTTGCCAGAGAGAGGATCACTCGGTTCTACGCTTTTTCTTCGCGGCAAGGAGTCACTACTGCCTTCTTTATTCTGGCAAGCCTGCCCCGGACGGACGCCGAAAACAAGAGTACAGCATATCTGACCGAAGGGCTGATGCAAGTCTACCTGAACGTCGTGGTCAAGGCGCGCTCTTTCAAGGTCCAGCACCACCCCGCAGTCAGCGACTTCATCGACAACATGAGGTCATCCGTTTTTGGCGATCCGAAGTCTCTGGGGTTTGCAGCCCCTGACTTCTCGAAATTCGCGCTGAACGGTGCGTGGTGTCTGGCGCAGGGTGAGCCTGCCATTCCGTCTCACACCCAGGGATGCGGGAACCCGGAGTGTTCGAGGCCCGAGGATGGCACCACGTTCGTTGGAGAAGGAGAAAACCGGCGCTGCAGGGCTTGCTACCGATACCGCGATGATCACGGCGGCAAGGAGCGGCCAAAGGAGCAGGTTGAGTGGTCTCGCAAAGTGGAAGTGCAACTATCGCTTCCTCAGGATGGGTGCAAGAATCCCAACTGCTTGAGACGCGAGGGCGAAACCAGATTCCATTGGCATGGGGAGGACCGGCGGTGCGCTGCTTGCTACCAATGGCGCAAAGACCATGATGGAGAGGAGCGGACGAAAGAGCAAGTCGAGTTGAGTCTTTTCAACGAGCAGCAAAGTCGTCTTCCCCAGGATGGGTGCAAAAAACCTAACTGTCTTCGGCCTGAGACGGAGCCTGGCCTTTTCCATGGTTGGGCAGATGATCGGCGATGCGTTCCTTGCCACAAATGGCGTCGGGACAAGGGTGAGGAGCGGCCAAAGCATAAGGTCGAGTGGCTGAACCAGATCCAGGCGCAGAGGATGCAGAAGCGAGTGAAGGAGGAAGTTCAGGCTCCTTCCCAAGCGCAGGCCCCTGTCCCCCCGACCGAGATTATGTCGGAGCCGGTTGGTCCTAAGGCCGGATGCAGAAACCCCAACTGCCGTCGACCCGAGGAGAAGGGTGTCGTCTTCTATGGGAAGGGGGTGGAGCGGCGATGCAACGCTTGCATTCAGTGGCGGAGCTCCCACAACGGCCAGGAACGGCCAAAGGAGAAAGTCCAGGCACATCTTCAGCGCCTGGCCCGGAAGGCCGCAAAGTTGAAGGGGGAGGAGGAGTAAATCTACAGCAAGCAGACCGGCTGGAAGCATGAATGTTTTTGGGGGGCCATGTCGGGCAGATGATTAGCTTCAAGATGGGTGAGACGAAGATGCAGACCTTGGCAGATCAAATCGGGCAGATGACGAGCTTCAATGTAAGCAGCAGTTATTAGAGAGATGGAGGGACGGACTTTTGAGACCAAGTCGGGCGGATAATTGTTAGCTTCAAGCTTGATGATGGAATGGACAACATCACTTCGAGAGTCAGCAACAAGCATAATTAGTGAGCATGGTAAGGAATCGGACCTCAAGCTGGGAAGCTCAAGCAGGTGCTACTTGCTTGACCCTTAGTATCGTGATTAGGAGGTAAGAAGATGATTACATGGGCGATTACTTCGGGCGATTACTGGGGTGATTACTTTGGGCATATAATACTTGGATGATTACTGGAAAGCTAGGGCGATTACTACTTGGGGGTAAGTAGGGGCTTTTGCTACACTTCCCCCTGCTAAAGGGGGGGTAACGAAAATCTAGGCCAAGAAAGTATATCACAGTTGTAATGGGAGTGATCGCCATTAGTAGCCTTTGTATTGAGTTGGTTGTATAAAAGGGGACTGGGTGATAAAGGCGAAGCGCGTCGCCAACCATGTCTACGAGTGCTCGCCCAGCGGCGCGTGCTGCGATTACGGTCGTGGGAGCGACTGCAACACTGGCTCGGGTCGGTGTGGACCTTACTAGTTGAGGAAGAGACATGTCTGTCTTGCTGATGCATAATTCGGACGTCTGGGACGGAGAATAGGGCGGGGGGGGGGTGGTGATGTTGTGGTTGGAAGTTGGGTCTAGGGGGGGAAAGGGGGTGGGGGTTAGGGTTGAGCGCGCGACGACACCCTGAACCACGTCCTGTGTCATCTGCCGTCTCATCAGTCACTCGTTCGATTCACTCGAAGATGCAGTTAAAGGTAGCAAGTCTGGGATAAACAGGACTGTCGCTATGGACCGTCTTTTGTTAAAGCTGAGCCATGTGACCCGTTCTCGTGACGCAACTTTGAGACAAGGCCTGTTCATTTCCGGTACATTAGGGAGACCAGGAGCTTTGGGAGGCAGGGATGATGGATGGCAAGATACATTCCTACTCCCTGGGCTGGACACTTGGATATGGCCGCGATATTGTAGCTGTCCTTCTATACCTTAAATATCAGTATTGTGACGCCCAGGTGTATTGCGTGGCATAGCACGTTGAGACAGCATGTCAAGCTGGAAACCAAACCACGTTGACCTCACTTTGCCGTATCCTGAAACGTAGGTAGCAGGTTCTGACGATATGACATGTCAGTAGTACTACCTAGTCGCCTGTTCCTACACAACTCCATATTTGTCCCACCATTCATATGTCCCCATAGTAGTCCGCCACACACCTTGGGAACAGATGTCCAGCGAATTATTCTCAAGACTTTTCGCAAACCACCATGAAGGACTGGAACTGGGTATCGTGGATTGAGAGGCAACCGGCGCTGTCCGTTCGGAAACCAGAATCAAGGCAAGCCGAATTCTGGAAAGCCGCGACTACAAAAAGCTACATTAACACCATTTCATGTAGCTTGATAGAATCTGGCTGACGCACCATGACAGTCGTGAGCCAACTCAGCCACCTCCAGCGCGTGAGTTCCCCAAGGGACTGGCAGGCACAGGCCGCTACAAGAAATCTCGAGGGGTTCTGAGGCCCATATCGGGCCGCCTTGGGCGCCGCACTGGGTGCTCCATGGCGCGAAGACGATGACTTGCTCGTCTGTTACCACTGGGGCGCCAGCGGCACCGAGGGCGAGGGCGAGGGAGGAGACGAGGGTTAGTGTGAAGCGCATCGTGACTGGGACGCGAGTTACTCAAAGGAAGGGGAGTATGAATTCTGATGCTGTCGAACTTCAGGTTGGAGAACAACTCAGGCCTTATACCTCGCCCTGACATAAACCACCGTATATCGACGACTTGGAGGTCAGATTGAAGAACCATCCATGCCAAGCGCGTGGTACTCGCCGCATGACACGGGCCCAAAGGGGTTATATCTTACAGTCAAACGTTCGAAGTGCGATGGAAGTACAACCGAGTCGGGCTTATCCGACGCAGTCGAGGAACCTAAACGTCTAAAGATGTCATCCGATACTACATGGGTATTGTTACAAGGAGTGGCAGATGATGCTCAGTGGTCATCTTACGAGTTCTTAACCACTGAATCCGTGTTAAGTCATGAATTTCTCTCACCCTCTGCCACTTTTCTTTCCCGGAGCTTGGATCTGTGCAGATGAAATGAGAAACAATTAGGGCTTGCTAATTGATTGCAAATCCGTGAACTAATTACGGCCGCGATCCCTTGAGCCCTCGTTTAGCATCGTATTAGGTTCAAGGACACCGAAACTAGCAGGCTGTGATTACAAACAGAGTGGCATTATTTCTCTCTCTGAGGGAGATCTGACCGATCTAGCGGTCTTCGATAACGGATGGAAAGACATCATTCAATTTGCCAATGCCATCCTACACGTTGAATCGAGTCGGGAACAGAGGGCGCTGTCGGTGCCAACCTCGGGCTATTACTAGCTAATCGCTGATGATGCATAGCTAGAAGTTTTATATTCAGCAAGCGTATCAACTCCTTTGTCTCTTGTACCGCGTCACTACTCAGCCATATTGTTGTGTTAGTCTTGGGAAATCGATGGGCGACCCCAGATCAGCCCCTGAATCTGCCCCTGAGAGAGTCGCCAAGGCTCACTGCCCAGCCCCTCTTGTAACCAATTTTTGGTCAACAACTCTCACTGGACGAATAGTTATGATGCGGTTCAGAAGCCGAATAAAGTCCCCGACAAACTCCGCCGTGGGCATCGGATATCGCAAGAATCTGTCGAATCGGTCGAGTGCTAAACTTCGACACACACTCTCTAGAATAGCTGTCGTCGAGCATGGGGAGCCAGAGCAACATGGGGATTGCGTGGAATTCCATTCGGAGCTCTGGACCATGTCGAACTGCCTGGATCCGGCGAGGCCATCGATTGTATCAACAACAACGCCTCGAACTTGGAGTGCCGAACCCTCGAACGCATACACCGCCTCTTTGTTCTTGCACGCCGAATAGTAGACCGAAGGGTCAGTGTGAAGATGTCTAGGGCTGCGAAGATTGCCAACGTGGCTCTTGGAACTTTGACTCGCCATGGAGGGAATCACCACGGGGTTTCGCTTTTGCCAGTCAGGCACCCAGGATGGCCGTATGGATCCCGGTGGCGGCGTGTATGTCGAAGCGAAACAGATGATATCCAGAGACTTGTAGTGCGTGATGAAGGATCGGGTGAATCGCGCGTAGACCTCCTCTGTTGTGAGCGAGTAGTCAATCTCCAGCATGGACCGGTCAGTCGCAAGCGCCATGACGCCGTAGAGTCGATCCCGGTCATCCGAAGCGTCCATGCAACAGAAGTAGGCGGCCAGGGCAAGGAGAGAAAAGCCAAGGCTGGCTCCTGGCTTTTTGCTGGCCTTGTATAAACCCCATGCTCTTCTCCGGTTGTTGCCGTGCGTGAAGGCAAGAGTGTCTTTGACGCCGGTCGAGGTGCACTTGTCGGCGATCCCAATGCTGCGGCAGACGGCGACCCTGCTGACGTTGCGCATGCCGCACCAGAATGTCAGGCTCGGGGCCAGCACAAATTCCTGCACGCTCCAGATCCTGGACCACCACCTCCGCGAGAGGAAATTTGTCAAAGCTTCCCAGTGGGTGCGATAGTGGTCTTGCTGCAGCGTGGCGCGGAGTTCAGCAACACTGAGTTTGCGTCGGCTCGTCTTGTCGAGCAGCTTGATAAAGTCCATGGCGAGTTCGCTGTCGCTCGAGGCTTCTCCCAGCCAGGCAATGACAGATTCCGCCTGGCGGTAGATCACGTCCATGTGTCCCACTTGACGGGCCCTTTCTTCGAGATCCGCCTGGTCGATGCAGATTGAGTCTATCCACCACCACTTGCCGTCGAGCAGCATGTTCCTGCATCTCAGGGCCTGGAAAAAGGGTTGGAGCGTGTCCAGCACTGGGAGTTGCCGTTTGTCTATTTCAATCTTGAAGTTCCTCTGAGGGCGGCCTCCGTCGAGAGCCCAGGTGTAGGAGACGGAACGGTACGCAGGGGGCGGCTCTTCAAGCGAGAAGGTTTCGAGAACCGCGCATATGTGGTCACCATCTCGAACAAATTTGACCAGCCGGATCTGGTTGGGCTGAATCGGGTTGTAGGTGTAAAGACTAAAGAGCAGTCCCAGCCATGGTTGTCATTATGGCTTCAACGAGTGACGCAAAGGTACTAGTAAGTTGATATGTCCCTTGTGTGAAGTTGGTTTCTAGCGATTCGCAAGACGGTGCGAGGGACATCTATAACATTGAAGCCGCAAATAAACCATCCTTTTTCTCAGGATGCCGCGGAGCCCGTTTCTGTTGCATTTTCGGTCGTGTATGCAAGTATCCATTGGCTGACAGGCGGCGGGCAACCACGCGGTTGGGTAGGCGTTAAAGGATACCGCCAAGTCTAATTTTAAATTGAAATCGCCACGGGCAAGACAAGCCGAAACATACCGCCAAGGGGGAAAATACATCGCGACGCCTTAATGCACCGCTTTCTCTAGGTCAACATTTTCAATCCATCACAGTGCATTCAATTCGCAACGGATCTTTTTAACCCTAATCCTGACTTACCCTAATCCTAACCACTAACCCGGACCCTAACCACTTACCCTAACCTCCGGGGGGCTGGCGCCGCCCCCCGTACCCCCGGCGGACTAACCCCATACTAGCTCCACTTTACGCTTGGCATCACGTGGCCGGGTAAGCTGTTGTAAAGCCAAGAGACTTGGCGGTATCCCTTTAACGCCCACCCGCGGTTGTGTACCTTACCTAACGTTAACTAACCGCCACTCCCTGGTCACCGAGCAAGCGTGCATGCCAAGGCCGATTAATGGGCGTTTCCGTGTGCAGATACCTAACAGCCCGGGAAGCCTGAAGGTGCGGGGAAATCGTTAGTTAACGAACTTAAGTCTTGACCACACTGGCATCTGAAGCTGGGGTAACGCTCGTTGACTGCTCGCGGGCCTAAGGTACCTACCCACGCATGGAAACGCGTGGTCCAGCATTTCTAACCCCAAGATTTCGGTGAACCTCAAATGCCTAGGCAGTGCATCCCAAAACGCCCAGGCAGTGCATGCTTGCAGCTTAAATGGGCGGATTACAATTGGGCAGTCATACAGAATTCAGCCGCAAAGTGCAGATCCCGCAAGACAGAAACAACAAGGATGTCTGCCTAGATGTCAGCTTCAGCCCGAAAGATAGGTAGTATGAGACTCCCCCCCTGGGATGTGAGCACCAACTTTGTCCACCGTGTGGAGGTCCTATACATCAACCAGAACCATCAACCTTTTCTATACGGAATTATCCTAGTGTTCTTCACATGAAGTAAGCGCACCAACATCTTTTCCCGCCATTCACATATGATATCTCCAGCCCGCGATCAACAACAGCCTAGATCAGACTCACCGCCAACGGCCCTTGGGCTTCATCCTCTCATTCAAACAACGCATCCTTAGCAAGTCTTCCACGAAGAATGACAGACCAGCAAGATGGAGCAAGACAATGCGTTTTCCGAGATCGCTCATCCAGCATCCGTCTCCAGACTATTCAACCATCATCGAACGGATCCGGACCTTCCCTCAGGATATAAATGGGCAGAGCAAAAGAAGTTGTATTGCCCTCCCAATCTACTCGACCCACAACTACCCGGGCCGATCAAACCAACTCACAACTTTGGCTATGTATTGTGTCATCGTGGGCTCTACGAGCGTGCCTCGGGAATCGTCGACAATTCAGTTGCCGCTATCGATAATGGAATACACCATGGTCTATTTCTCCACGAGGTCGATGCCTTCGTCTTGGAACAGCTCGACAAGGCTTTTGTGGCCCATGACAAGAACCCAAGCCGCGTCACTTCGAAAGCACAACCTTGGGAGTTCTATCCTATCCACGAGATCCTCCAGACAAGCCTGGTGACGCGGAGAGTTGAGAGGGACGCAAAGAACCCAGACTTGACCAGCAAACAATCCGATTTCGCTGCTTCATACCTGGAAACCGACGGCAAGATCCCCAGCCTGTTCGACATCATGTGGAAAGAAAGCCAAAACCCATCCGGGATCACACTACAAATCGACCTCAGGGAACGGGATTTTGCCAAGGCAATCGCCTACTACTCTTATCATATCTCCAAGGTGTCCTTGCTGTACAAAGATCGCCAGGGCGTGCACCGCAGCAAGGGTTGGGAGGTGTTCCGGTCCACGATTCTCAAGGGCTACAATAAACACTACACCTCCTTCAATGATCTGCACGAAGATGTCAACAAGAAGTCTGTGGAGGCATATGGCAGCAACCATTTCGAAATAAGGCAGCTACATGTCTTTCCCCCGCTGATCATGGTATTCTTCGCCAAGTATCTGGTCAAGCTTGCACGGGCAACACCACCTGTTGATGATCCCCAAGGGGACAGAAACAGTTACGAACATATCCGCCACACCTTCATGAATCAAGTCCTATCTTTTGTTGGAGTGGGGGTCAACTCCTACAACTTCATACTGGAGATTGTCCACAGCGGACTCGGGCTGGGATACGACATCATCAACAAAACGGCAAGAAATCCCTTAAACGGAGAGCCACTGGCAGACGAGGGCGTGATCTTCGACAGCCGCGTCGACCGGGCCATGATTGATGTGAGCGTGGAAGTGCGAAAGAGATATCCCACGCTGTTGTTTTCATCCTGTACGCGGTTGCCCGACGTTATCACGCCGAAAGGGGAGTATAAGGCGTGGCACGAGACGTCGAGGCTGGTGCGCTGGGACGACGGCGAGAAGGGCCTCGCAGCCAAGCTACGAGCCATACACGGAGGGTTGTATCCGCAGTGCCAGCTCGTCGTTGCCGATGACCCGGCTGCGGAGATCGCTGCTCGCATATGGATCGACCAGAGGTCGGGGCTGGATCGAAGTCAGCTACTGCACATGACTTACACCGAGTGGCTGGCAAGAGCACCGGAAGACGTCGTCGCCGCAATCACAAACCTGAATAACCAGGACTTCATGCCGAACAAGTTCGGGGACTCTACGACGCCAGGAGCTAGCGGCAAGAAACCAGACAGAACGATGGAGTTGAACACCAAGATCAGATCGTGGTTGGAGGACCTCCAGTCGCTCAAACCCATGGGTGACGGGAATCAACACAGTGTTGACGAGCACTGGGCAGAGGACAAAAGCAAGCAAGCGACTGCACGTAGCCAGCTCAGCATCATTTCGGACGATGACCAACACCACGAGGGAGTCATGTTGAACTGGGAAAACAGACGGCGCAACCATTTCAGCACTGGCACCAGCTCAGACCCTATAATACTTCGTATCTGGGGCAAAGAATACATATTCGAAAACGTGGTCGATGTGAAACGGTCACTCGCCAGCATGGCCGCTTACAAAGCTGCCGAAGAAGGAAACGAGCAGATGGTCAGGAATCTTCTTGCCATTGGTGCCAATATCGACGCTTTCACGGGATACTATGGCACCCCGCTAGCGGCAGCATGCAGACACGGCCACGGCACGGTCGTGAAGCTACTGCTCGATGCAGACGCCGACGTTCACATGAACAGATTCTTTGGCACACCGTTGGAGCTCGCGGCTGGGGCCGGCCATCGAGATGTCGTTGAGATGCTGCTCGCCGTGTTGAAACGGAAGCAGGCCCACTACGACATGTCAGAAAGACTACTATGTAGTACCGGCACTGCACTTCATGAAGCATCTGCCGCGGGTCACGAGGCGGTTGCAGCCTTGTTGCTGGACAGCGGAGCGGATATCAACCTTCGAGATCGCTCCGGGCGGACCGCGCTGGAACGGGCATGTCGGCACCATTGCGCGACCAACGTTATCAACCTGCTTCTTGCCAGAGGTGCCGACGTCAACGCTCCCGGAAGGGCTTCCTGGGATCCGAGTGCGTTGGAATCGGCATGCCACTGTGGCGACCTCAACGTTACCACCCTTCTTCTCAGCAAAGGCGCCGTCATCGACTTCCCGCTGGATGAATCCTTCACGCCCGAAATCTTCTCGCTCCTGTCTGGAAGGGCGCCTACGTCATCTCGGCCAAGCGCAACAACGGGCACGTGTACGAGTGCACGCCCCAGGGCGGGTGCTGCGACTACGGCTCCGCTAGTGATTGCGGCAGTGGGTCGGCTCGGTGCGGTCCTTACTAGGATTAAGTAAAGGGAGGGTCACTCCTGTCTTCCTCTCTCTCTCTCTCTTTCTCTCTCTGTCGGGGGGGGATAAAGCATGGGACGCCTTGCTACCTTCTTTGCCTTGGCTCAAGGTCGAGGGGAATCCTGGGGAACTGTGCTGATTGATCGTGGTGGTGGCTTGGAATCGTGGATGGAAGAACACAATGATGATTTGTGAGCACGAGGGTGGGAACTGGAATGTGTATCCTACGCAGACGTCTGTTTCATCCCTCAGTCATTCTTTTGGAATCAGCGGAGACTTGCCGGTATATAGTAATATACTAGTCGCAAACTTTTGAAACCTGGATCCCAGAACTAACTTGATGATGTTGATGGTCCTTGGCCAGTGAGTTTGATAATTGTATCTCTTCCATCACATGACACTCGAGGTTGGCTCAAAACGTCAATAATGGAGACAACCAGTCATCGTAAAGTATATATAGGCCGTTTCGGCTATATTATGGAGCCCAGCATGCTGCCGCCGGGCCACGCCACTGTACATACACCCGTGGTATACACATTAGACTATCGTCCCGCCAATGTAGATGCAATCACACTTCCCCCCGAACCCAAGATGAAATCTAAAACGCCTCATAACATCATCAATCCCATGCTCCTACCCTTCTTGTCGACCCAGGTATCTTGACCACCCAACGCCTCGCTAAAACAAGACCAAACACTAACAGCTAGGAAAGACAAAAACGTACACAGAGAAGCAAAGCATATACAGACAATCCCGGGCGCCTTCCCCCGCCCCATCTCCTCCCCAAGGTGTATATCCAACGTATGATGTGCGTATTGTAGCGGTATAATAGGCGAGCCAATCATGCTCGCCCGAGTTGAGGAAAAACGTAACCCCATCGACTGAGTGACAAACCGCCAAGCGAGTGACGACAGTGACGAAGGGGGTGTGGACGGAAAAACACAACAGACTTTGATACAGGAACTTCATCGGTAACAAGAACGCAAGGGGGAAACAAAGATGCTGATGGGGACCACACTGAGAGGCGGAGATGCTGCGAATGGGAAAGGTCACGCACGGTAGGAGATATGAAAACACCAACGAGAGTTGTGATGGGGTAGAGGAGGTGGTGCGTGATAAAGTAGGCTTCGAGGTTGTTCTTGAATTGCGTGGAAAGAGATATGATCAAGAAAAAAAAGAAACAGCCAATCCTCTGCGAAGTGATGCTCAGGCCGAAGAATTCCGAGACGGCCCGCTGAGGCCATTACTGAACAGTGTTGAAGGTGAGGTCGAAAGGCAGCTCAGCCAGCTCATCGCGGGGTGGCTGCATCGTGGCAAACTGATCCATATAGATGCCGGTCTGTGTAATGGTGGCGCTGGAAGATACGGGCGACGTGTAGCCGTGGCTGTTGAGGCTCATCAGCGAAGCAGTGATGCTCTGCTGGGTGCTCAAGTCGGCGTTCCTGTAGTCGAACTCGGCCGATGAGATGGGCACCCCTTGCAGCGGGGGCGCCGGGAAGGTGGCGGCGTTGTGGGGATACATCTCGGAGAGTGACGAGTCTAGTTCCCCGTGGTATGAAGCGCCAGCCATGTCGCTGGCCTGGCTGAAGCCTTGTCCGACGCCGGCGAATGTGGTCATGTCGAAGCCACCCGGACCCATCGGCATAGAGATTCCGGTTTGCGAGTGGTATTGAGAGTCGGGAAAGTCGTCCTCGTGGTCGTCGGCCTCAATTTCGGCGCCGTCGGGACACAGTGCACCGTCCTGGTCCATGGGGACGGTAACTTCCACCATCCAGAGCTTTAACTCGGACATGGGCGGCCAGTCACCGCCACCCTTGCCTCCACGCTTCTCCTTCTCTTCGTCCACAATGCTGCTCTGCCCGTTTTTCGAACCGGCCGCGCCTTTCCGGGGTTTGACCTTAAAGTGTGTGCGACGGAGATGCGCGGCAGCATTGTAGTAGGCACCGTACTGTTTGCTTTGTGAGCACTGCTTGCAATCCTTGAGTGGCTTCACGGCCGTTTCGGCGTGCGGGATGGCGTCGAGGTCTGGGTCCCGGCAAATCCACTTTCGGACCATGCTCTTGTGCTTGGCCTCGGTGTGACGCCGGAGCTCGTGTTCGCCTCGGAAGCCTTCGGGTTGCTCGTTGCATTGGCTGCACATGACTTTGGGATGCTTGGGGCGCTGGTACTGAGCCTTGGAGATGGCGGCCTTTCCGTCTTTGGCCGAGTTGGTGACGGAATCGGGGGTTTCCTGGCTGAGAGCCCCAGCGGCCGGCTTCGGTTGAAGCTGGCGAGTGGCGGCGTAGTTCTGCCGCGCGAGTGACTCCTTGGCGCGGTACTTCAACGACGAGTTCGACTTGATGCTGTCCTTGGATATCGACCGTTCCATAGAAAGGTGTTGGGCCAAAATAGGTCCGCTGAGGTCATGAGGCGACAGGCCCGAGGACGAGGTGGATTGGATGCTCGACTGCGATAGTGATTCCTCCATTGGATGCTGATGCTGAGCGAGTACCGAGTGCGCCGGGGCGGACGACGGGTAGGTGTACATGAACGAGTCCCCCTGCATGGCAATGACACCCGAATCCTCCGAGAAACGCTTCCCCAGCAGCGGCGGATGAGTGGCGATGGGGCTAGGGCGAAAGCTCTGGGCCGACTGTTGTGACCGTATCCGAACCATTTCGCTGAACTGGTTAGAGATGGAGGCGCTGTCGTTCATCACGCTGCCGCGCCGTGACATGGGAGCTGTCTCCAACGTCGGGCCCGAGGTCATGGAGCCGCAAACGGATGGGAAACTTGAGCTCGGGTATTGTCCGAGATCCTGCGGCGAAAGCAGAGTCGAGGTAGGTATGTCGATGGGTGACGTGGTTGGGAACTGGCTATCGTCGTGCATCGAGAGGTAGTCGTCGACGGCCATCTCTCGTCCAAGCTCGCCTTGCTGGACAAGCCCGTTTTGTTGTACCAAGGATCCGGCCAGAGGAAAGGTGTCCGGAGCGAATGCATGGGTGGGATATTGGGGCTGGCTCTGGGGGAGATAGCCACCCAGGCTCCGGGTGAGGTTGTTCCCGAAGAACGGGCTCAGCGGAGGTGGGGCAGCACTAGGCCCCGGTCCCCTGGTAACGAACGGGGTCGAGTTGAGCCCGGGTCGTGAGATGCTCGACCTTGATCGCATCATGGGCGCCGCGGTCGAGGACCCTGCAGCATGTGTCGTTTTTGAGCGCTTCATGGGGCGACTCTGGTCCTGTAGGTGGGTGAGCATGAGCGGTGCAGCACTTCGGCTTCGGAGGCTCTGGGCCTCTTACCTGCTGGACTTCGCTGGGCTGGAGCCCGAGGTCGGTTTTTAAGCTGCGGGGCATTGCGCTGCTGCTGGAGCGGCCAATATTGCTGAGAGGAGGTCGCGATGACGATGGTTCCTGGTAGTTGCCATGGCCGGCATGGACGCTTGCGGGCGTGGGCGCGGCGAAAGATTGAGCTCTGTTGAGCTGCTCCATCAACTCGCGCTTCTCCCGCTCATTTTGCTCAAGCCGAGCCTTGAGGTCGTCGACTTGGTTGGGTTGACTCATCCTGCAACAAGATGTGATCTGGTGTTTGGGGAAACACCCCGGCCTCGCTTGGTTCAACTGGACGAGCAAGCAGCTCGTCGAATAGATGGAGTGAAAGGGTTGCTTGTAGAAGAAACGAAGCACGTTGGAAGACGGAAGTAAGGAGAGATAAAAAGATGGGCAGGCGGAGCGGCGACGAAAGATACTTATCCAGCCAAGCCGGCGAGGCTTCGACGTGCAGCAGGTCTCGGCAGACCGAGTGTCGAATGGATAGGGGCGTGTTGGATTGGGACGGCACGGCACAAGAAAGCGCGAGATTTTAGGTCGAGATGCAAGCTGCACACCCGATCGTAGTGGTGGGTGGGATACTTGAGACTTGGGTCCTGGGGAGGCTCTGATGTGGTGTCAGGCACACCACCATCCATCCGCGCCTGGGCAAGGAGAGGGAGAGGTGACGACTGTGACTGCCCGCCGTCCGTGGATCACCGGTGTAACCGACAGGGGTGTTTCCGGGGGAAGCTTTGATTGCTGCCCACCAAACCCGGATTGGCCTCGGCGAGCCAGTCTCGGCGCCCCAAACTGGCCCGCTGGGCTGCCTGACGAATCTAAGGCCCTGCTGGGGCACACTGGAGCACGCTAACGATGTGCCCTGGTGGAGGAGGGATCGGCTCCCCATTTTCGGGTTTGTAGTGGATTCGTGCCATCGTGGGAGACTGGCCGCCGTCTCTCTCTAGGAACGATTCATTGTGCACTGCCACACGTGCACCCTGCCAACGGCGAGACCTCGAAGCACTGGCAGCGACATCCATCCCGTGGTTGGGTAGAGCAGATGCAGTGTTTCCTTCTCTTCCATTCGAGGCGGTAGCAAGAAAGGCACGGCATGCAGAACGGTTGAGCAACGTAGAGGGGGGCTCGAGAGGATCAGGGGGGTGAACCACCCATGCGTGAGCTGAGCCGTGCCCGGCTCTGAAGGGAGATCATTGACCACAGCAACAACCTGGGCACGATTGGCTGAGAGCGGTTGGCGGGTTGCGGCTTCGCTCGCCAGTGGACAGCCACAATCCACTCTGCAATTCCTGAAGAGGAGCGCTCTCTTGGGCTCGTGTGCCACGGCGTCGTTCGGTGGGGGCCGGAGGACGGCGAGCATGAGCCGGAGTGCCCAAGCTGTGATTCGGTAGAATGGTCTGGGGGAATGCGCGTAGCGCAGCTGGAACGGCTGGCAGATGTCAGCGCTCCCGAGGGCTTTGTTCTGGAAGCCTTTGCCGGATGTAATTCTTGGTGCTGATGCTCGAAATGGGTGGGAGCGTGACAGCATTCCATCTCGGGCGCCGGTGCAAGTGTGATGGCAGCCATTACGAGCTGCAAGGACACATATGAATGAGTTGGCTTGGCTGAACTGGGTGCTGATTATGTGTCAGGGAAATAGTCGGTAAAAATGGAAATTCGACTCTGGAGAAGCAGATTTGGTTTCGCGAATGCGATTTCCGTTGGATTCTGGAAGTCGCAGTCGAGGGTTGAGCAGGCAGCCATGCCCACGTCCCACTGTCCACTCTCCACTGTCCGCTGAGACAAGTCCTCTGCCCCTCTCGAGCCCCTCGGCACCGACCACCAAGGTTCTCATCTACGCCCCCACATGGTTCTGCTGTGTCTACCAGGTAACTGGAAGTTGACTTTTTAAACCCAAGGATCTGAAGTCTACTTCCTGTCACCAACAGACAATCCGATGTAGAAGACCTATCACTCTGACTTTGGATGCCGAGCCTGCCCCTCCGACTTCCTCGAGTCTCAACATTGGCTTCCCCCCTCGTTCGAGTCATTTCGTCGCCCAATCCTGTGTCAGCGGTGACCGCGCCCCCCAACATTGGCCTTTTCATCGTCAATCATTCGCCCGGGGCTTCGAAAAGAGCACCACAATGGCTTCCATGCAGTTTAGATGGTGGGGTTCTGAAACGGCTCTGTTGGCCATGCATGCGTCGCCTCGTTGTCCACTGGATCCTCGCATCCCCTGCTGCTGCAGGACCGTCACAGGTGTCGTGATTGGTTGGCAGGGGGTTTGGAGTGAGGCGAGGACGCTCGACTGGACACAAATCGCTGGGTGGTGCGGGCCCATCTCCCATCTCGGGCGCGACAATCGCCAGATGTGAGTGTGTTCAGCGTCCCGACCTGATGGGTACCCCCCCGGAGCCCCCCACCATAGCAGTCGGGCGGCACTCTCGGCTTGTTTGGCCCTTTGGGCTCCAATTCCCAATTCCTCACCGGTGGCTCGTGCGTCCGGCCGCGGTGCATGACCACGGAATGATGAGTTGTTCGTTGGCCGGCAGTGACACGTCGCTGGTTACTGGGTCCTCACCTTGGCTCCCTCACCCACCTTCCAGATTACCAGGTGACGGGAGGTGTGCTTTTCGGAGAAGCTCCTCGTCCTGCGAGGTCCTGCATGCCATCTCCGAGACTCCGACAATTCCGGCAACGGATGGGACCGATTGATTACGAATTCTCACGGCTGGCGCCCGGAATGGCTCGGGTGAGATCCGGGTGGAAATGCGGGCTTCCACCATGGCCCACTTCGCTCCGTCACCGGTTAGCGAGCCTGACCGGTTCCGTCCCCCGTCTTGGCACTGGCACACACCAAGGCTCAACGAGCGCCGTGATCCCTCATTCAGGCAGACAAGGCTCGGCTCAACAAAAAGACGGCCAAAATACATACTCGTCGCATCGCAGAGGTGATGAATGCAAATGGGTTCCGTGTCAGGGACCAATTTGAACGGCGGTGGCTTTGGGTCCAGGGGCGGACGGGCAGAAGTTGATCTACCTCAGGATCGCGCGGCATCAGATGAATAGTCTGCATGATTACGTATCCGCTGTCTCATTATCAACAAAGGAAGCAAAAAAAAAGGTAAAGACATTCTCGCATCGAGGTTTCGTAAACTCGTAAATCGTTGCAGCTCGGGAGGTCGAAGGCAAGGCCAACTCGCGATGACATAATCGCGGGCAGCTGCGATAAGGACAGCTTATCAGTGGCCTGCGATAACCAACAGGTGTCCCCAGTTGTCGCATTCATTCCGAAACGGCAACGAACAACATCAAACCGCCGACGCCGACGACGACGGACGACAGACCATATCCCAGAGAGACGTACCCCAGCTCGACATGCCAGCTGCGGCACCATGCGCCGCCTCAATCTGGTCCTCCTAGCCTCGCTGCAGCTTTGCCGAGCGAAGCACCCGGGCTTCAGCATCCACGATGATCTGTTCGCACATCCCCAGGTACGCCTAGCTTACCGCGGCGAGGTGCCCCTCGATTGGAGGTGAGGGCGCATCAGGCAATTGACAATGTGTGCGATTCGCAGTTCGAGGTAGTCTTCTCCGACGACTTCATCCCCGAGGCCGACGCCCTTGCCATCCTCGAGACAAGAGACGCCACATCCACGGCCGGCTTGTCGCAAGCCGACCTCAGCAGCAAGGTGCGCGAGTCTGCAGCCGCCGAGATACCAGTGGCACAAGGCGGCGACGGCAACCATGGTGCCAATGACGACGACGACGACAACGACGCCCCAATCTCCGAGACATACGAGCTTATCAACAGTGCCCCATGGCGATACCTCTGCTCCGTGCCCGTCATCGCGCCGCCGCCACCCATGAACCGGACAGCAACAGAGCTAGCCAAGGCCGAGGAGGCCCGGGAGCTGAGTAGGGCCTCAACTAAGGGTTGGGAGCTGATGAGCGGGCTTGACGGACACTGCATGTACTTCACATCAGGCTGGTGGAGCTACAGCTTCTGCTACGGCAAGGCCGTTTCCCAGTTCCACGCCCTCCCCGGTAAGGCGGGCGAGCCACCGGCCATGGACGAAAACGGCCAGGAGTACATTCTCGGCAAGGCACAAAAGACATGGGATCCCCAAAACCCGTCTGGCAACGGCGAGCAGGAAGGCCAGACGAAGAGCCTCGCCCCGCCCCAAGCACAGCTCCAGATCAAAGGCGACCAGCGCTATCTCTCGCAGCGCCTCGAGGGGGGCACGACATGCGACCTCACGGGCCGTCCGCGGACCATCGAAATCCAATACCACTGCAGCCCAGGTACCACCACGGACAGGATCGGCTGGATCAAGGAGATAACCACATGCACCTACCTCATGGTCGTCTACACGCCGCGCCTGTGCGACGACGTGGCCTTTCAGCCCCCCAAAGCGACCCACGCCCACCCGATCCGCTGCCGCCAAATCATCAGCACCGAAGAGGAAGAATACGCCTGGCGGTACAACAAACGAGTCGAGGCCGGCCAGCTATTCAGCCAGAAAGCCAAGGCCGCCGCCGCCGCCGCTGCTGCTGCTACCCAAGGCAACGCCAAAGACGGCAGCGCCGCGGCCAACCTGCCCCAGAACCACTACGTCGGCATGACCATCGGCGGCGTCGCCGTCGGCGCCAAGAAGGTGGTGGGCGACCAGCTCGCCCACAAGCTGCCGCTGCCGCGCGGCGTCGCGCGCCAGCAGGCGCCGCTGGCGGAGGTGCTGGCCAGCAAGAAGAAGGACGCGGCCGCGGCCGAGGTGATGGACGACGAGGCGCTCGAGAAGCTGAACCTCGACCCCAAGACGGTCAAGGAGTTCCGCGACGAGATGGAGAAGCTGGCCGGGACCCGCGGCTGGACGCTGCAGGTGGTCGAGGTGCCTGGGGAGGGGTTCGAGTACGTGGGTGCGTTTGATGACGACGAGGGCGGCGAGGGTGGCGCGCAGCGGAAGAAGGCGCTGCCCAAGGCCGGTGGCCGGAAGGGGGCGCTGAAAGATCAAGATGGGGAGGGGCAGAAGGTGGTTGGGGAGAAGCAGGCGGTCGGGGAGAAGCAGGCGGCTCCGCAGGCTGCTCAGCAGGCTGCTCAACAGGATGAAGAAGAACAGGAGGGGTCGCAGGAGGTGTTTTATAGGGAGGAGTTGTAGAGCGTGTACATAGGTACCTAGCGGGGCATTGTATTTTCTGTATTGATTCGACATCCCAATTCTGCCTTGGTTGTGATGTGTTGTACTTCAGTAGTATGGTAGCGATAAACGGTCTTATGAAGTACAGAACACCCTATTCCCTCACAGATGGCGATTCCGCTCCATGTGCGACCCGTCTCTCTCATTGTTTGTTTACTTGGATGAGATGCGATGAGGTGATTGAGCCATCTGGCTTGAGTTATTTAATTACACAAGTACATAAAACGTAATTGTGTCAAAACACATGCAAAGATCATCCCATCCGTGTAGCGTTTTGCACCGAAACATAATCCTTTTTTATGAACTTGCAGTCCTACAAAAGTGTATGTTGTCTCATGTTTGCTGATTATACGCCTAGCTACAGGTATGTACCTAGGTACTCAATCGCTGCTCCCGCGAACCCCAAACAAGGGGTAACTTGGTATGTACAGAAAGCTCTTACTCAACACACCATATTCCTCACAGACCGAAAAACTTCATATCCTCCGCCCCGTGAGCCGGCACTCCGTGGCCAACACCCTGCGCATAGACGCCTGTCAGGTAGTTCCCGAACAGTTGAGTGGTGTAGCCGTTGTCGGGCGTGTTAGTCTTCTCCGACTGCGGCTTCTTGGGGTCGTAGCCAAAGACGGTCGACCACTGCTGAATCTCGTAATTGTAGTTTGCAGGCGCAATAGTGGTGTCGGCGCTGCCGTGGTAGATCTGCATCCGGGGCCTCTTGTCGTTGTACCCCGGGTAAGCGTCGTACACCCACTGAGCCCACCGCTGCGGCGTCGAATTGACCTGGCCGCCGGAGCAGGAGCCGTTCCAGCCGGCGACCGAGTCGGTGAAGAAGCAGCCTGCGGCCACGCCCGAGTAGACAATGGCGGCGGCGAACAGGTCGGGGTAGGCCGCCGCAAGGATATTCTGGCCGTTCGTCAGCCGTCTGTCACAGAAAAGGGGGGACTACCGAGTCTACACATACCGTCATCATGCCGCCGGATGATTCGCCAATAACAAAGACTTTGCTGGCATCGGCCTTGTACTTGTCGATGGCATACTTGACCATGTTGGCGATCGAGTTGCTGTTCGCGCCGCCGTCCCGCTTGAGCGTGGCCCTGGATGAGACATCCCAGCAGCCACCGCTGTTTGGCGATTCCGGGTAGATGACGACAAACTTCTTCTGGTCCGCAAGCTTCTTGTAGGGGCTACCGTTGTAGTACCCCTGAGCGGTGCCGCCGCAGTAATGTACACCGACGACGATAGCTGGGTTCGCCGGGAGGCCACTCGGTGCGTAAACAAACATCCTCGCCCCGCTGCTGTTGGGCCCAAAGTTCTGTACCTGCTGGAGCTGGGCGCTGGCGGCACTCAGCAAGCCTAGGAAGGCGTAAACGACTGGGGATTTCATCTTGGTCAAACCGTGTTAGAGAATTTTAGTCCCGAAACTGTATGTGCTTGGCATCGTGATGAGGCGGCCGGAGGCTGTATAAGAGTTATCATCACCGCCGGTCAAGGCAGAGTTGCTTCCACGGGAATTTTGTGCATTCATCCGGGAACCACAAGCGCGATTGGTGCGCTTCCGGTTCTGTTTTATTTGCAACTCATGGTAGTAGCATTTGTGGACACGTCGGTGCGGATCATACGGCGATCACTTTGCCGCAACCCAAGGGAAGCGTGCCATTAATGGAATTTCTCAGGAGCTAGTTCGGTAGACGGAGGGAGGCGCGCGAGAAACAAGTATCTTCCGTCGAACCGTCTGGACTACACCGAGAAAAGCACCCCGGAACCGTGACACTCGGGCAAAGGGATATCTTGCGGCGGAGGAACTAGGGGCGCGCTAGCCCGTGCAAAACAAACAACAAGCGATCCGAATGTGCAGTTAATACCGGGTACCTCTGACTGGAACTGGGAGACTGGAAGCATCTATTGGACAACAGGTATACATACATGTTGTACGACGGCAAACATAACTTAGTTCGTCAATATCCACCTTGGCGGGATAACGGAATGTAACCACACACATACAGCGAGTAGATCTCATATATTCAACCGGGCTGCCGGCGCTGAGCTTTGTACTTTGCTATAGGGAGGTCAGAGGACGGCTAGCTATCTGTACCGGTCGGGACGACAGGCAGGATGCGAAGTTGGCGCCGGATACTGACCTATTTATGTCATGTTGCAGATCTCGAAGTAAACAAATCAACTACCTAAAGGTACTTTTCTGCCCCTAACACAATTGGCAGGCGATGTCCTTCAGCAGATGTCCCTGTGGACCAACCCCAATAAATCGACGGTGTCCCCTAATATTTCGACGGGCGGGGCACGACGGGGACACGGTCGATTTATTGGGGGTCGCTGTGGACTTGGATAGCACTGCACCCGTGCTCCTTCATGATCACTTCAAAACAGATGGCCTGCCGTCTCGCCCGGCCAACAATTCCTATGGGTCCAGGGCCGGCTTTCTCGTCCGTTACTGTCAAGGGTGATTTTCTGAGTGGGATGGGCACATGCTGCGAGCCTTCAAGTTGAATCACGAGACAGCGTTTCATAAACACAGCTGGTATGCCCCGACATAAAGGAGCAATCCAGATCGCGCACGATTGTACAACCCCGACCGAACTTCAACCACCAGCATACGGTAGCACAGGAATGACATCAATGATTCAACAGAACTTGTAACATATCATCGCAGGCTGCAGGCCCCCATTAATAGATTTATCTGCATCTCGCGTCAGAGTAGTCCTGAGTGGGTACTCCTACCCTGTAGCAACACCTCGCCTTGCACATATGCATGTGTGCGCTTTTTGTAAAAGCTGAGTCAACATGATTTACACGCTATCCATCGATCAGGTGGTATATACCGCTCCAAATGGAATTTATACCTTTCCAGGTCAACATATGAGAGCATTATCCGCGGCTCTCTGAACCTTTTCAGCCAACTCATTGACACGGGCGCCTTGTTCTCCCAACCCACAGATGCACAATCACACACTCACCCGCGCGTCATTTGTTCTATTTTCGCCTTTTTACGCAAATGCATCATCTTCTCGTAACACACCCCCGGGTGAGCGATCTGCCGCCGCTGTCACACCCCCCGAGGTTGAGGTCAACTGGGGCAGCCCGGGGCGGTCGCAGCCCGAGTTCCAGACACGGAGTGGGGGTGGGCAGTGCCAGATGACAGCAGCGGAGAGTGTGCAGCGGGTGATGTCGATTGGGATTCCGAGTCATCGTCGTGGGGAGGGCCGGAATCGGATTGCGGAGACGCCCCCGAGGCCGAGGTCTCGCCGTCTGAAGAAAATTTGCCTGAAGGGGGGGGGTTGGTCACCGAGTGACGCGGGAGAGTTTCCCTGGCCGATGGCCCGGGAGGTGTCAGCGGAGGAGAATCGGATGAGGTGGTCGACCGGGTGATTGTTGAGCGAGGTAGAGATGAATAGGAGTCCAACATTGAAGTTCAGAATTTAGTCAACCCAGCGTTGTTTGATAAAGCTGAAAGAGATCTAATGAGGTATACATGTACAATGATAAACGGCTGACTGTGTGTACTACCGACTCCCTCGGGACGCGGTACGTGGCCCCCTAGTCCTACCCCGTATACGAAAACAATCGGCACAGGCGAGGACTGAAAAGACCAGATGTAGTCCGCTACCCTCCATATGAATTAGCATATGATTGGAACTGAAGCCTCTGATAGATTCAAAGGGAAGAATATTGGTTCAAAAGACGTCACTTACGCCAACGCTTCTGGCAGGATCCAAGCAAGAGTTACATAGACCTGGACTTCCCCCCTTCTGCGCCGCTCGTCTTCGCACTCGTTCTCTGGTCGGTGAGGTCCACAGCCAGGGTGTTGTAGACTCTGATACGCCAGGACAACCATGACTGGTAGAACGCCGCAGATGGCCACGGTCAGCATCTCGAGGTAGACCATGGCGTGTTCGCTGCAGCGGCGGACGACTCTCGCCGGGTCGGTCAGGGCCGAGATCTCAGCGAGGTCTACTAGCATGGCGAAGATGGACTGTTATCATCCTGGTGCGTGAGTATGGAATTGCAGTAGCGAGTATTACTGTTTTGGACATACCGCGATGAAAGCGCCCACCAGCCCCGTTCCATATCCCGCTCTCGATGAGGCATAACTAGCACTGGCGAGAGTGGCAATGCAGAGCCCGACCGAGATGAACCGCAGGCCGAGGTGCAAAATCGCATACGGCGCAGGGAACCTAGGACGCGCCATGGGGTAGTCGAGCCTAGCGCGCACCAGGCTTGATGGAATTTGATGTCAAGGTTACATACAGTATGAGATTGAGGTCAAGACTGGGAGCCTGGAAAACCCCTCGTGTGAGCTGGCCCGCAGCGGCCCGCAAACAGAGGTGGTTGGCGCGGCGTGGTTGTGGGCAAGCCGAATCCTCCGATTGGCCGAGTCAGATGCGGTGAGCATCCTTTCAGTTCACCCGGCAGCGCCCATCTTGCCTCTTGCTACGTCACTGATGCTGAACAGCTCTGGGCGGTTACGGGGGTGGACCTGCTGGTCGTTGACCGACTTCTGTGAGTCCGTCGTGAATCGGGAAACAGTGAACGAAAAGGATGGAAACACGGAAACATGGAAACAAAAAATGGGGGTCTCGGAAATGATGTGCGCTGAGTGGCCTGGGCCCCTGTGGGGGCGGCCTTCGGGGCTCCAAAAACAAAACAAGGGGCTCCAGGGCCCGCGATTGGGCTGCCGATCTCAGATGCGGCGGTGTCAAACAGGCCGTTTCACACCCGGTTGACCCGGTTCTCGCGACAGGCCGACGTAAGACTGCCAGCCGCCCTTCGTATCGTGTTTTTGATCTGGTTTTCCGGCCCCAGAAATGATCGTGTCGGAGATTAGGGCGGCGACCGGCCCGTCTTGAGTGGATTGTCCGCATTTTGGTCGCCGTTCGAAAGCCATATCATCAGCCGGGGAATCTCGCTGCCGGAACCACGCATTTTGGCGGTCGATTGCCCGTTTCAGGCCACACGACTGTCGACGGCCAGAAACACTACCGTCTGGCCGTTTCCTGTCCGCCATGGCTGCCGGCTCGAGCACCACGATGCCCCGAAAATGGAGTCGTTCGGCTCATTCGCAATGGGACCGTATAAACAAAGCACCCGGGACCCCAAAGGATCGACGGCGATCATGAAACAGTTCATCTTTCTTGTTACACTCTAAAACCTTTTCTCACGTTTACTTCTTGACTGAGCTCCGGCAGTTCTGTGCACCATGGATTTCAAGCCCAATGACGAGTCCATCACTAGCGAGTCGGCGCCGCTCATCGAGCCCATCGACTGCGAGAGTGACCGGGATCTGTTCATGGTTCCGCTCAAGAGGCCTTCGCCACGCCTACCGCCCTCTCGGTATCGGAATGTGAAGGCCAGGACCCCTCCTCGATCCCCAGCGGCGCTCTCGCCACGGTCAATCCTCGAGAAGTCTCCTCGGTCTGGAGTCAACCCGTACCAAAGTCCCGCCATGTCAGGGCAGACGATAAAGCCGGACAGCCCACCCATGTTTACATCGCCGCTCATGTCTCCGGAGTCGGGGGTGCTCGGGCTCCACGATGGCTTGCCCAACCTCGACGGTTTAGTCGGGCAGCGCAACATGGCGACGCCCGGGTCGCTAGTTTACAACAGCCCGCCCATGTCCGTCAGGGCCACCAAGGTGGGCTCATCATTGCCCGTCATGTCCCCGGACGCAGGATCAGCCCGCCAAAGCCCCGAGCTGCAGTCCTCCAGCAAGGAGCACACCACGACCGAGTCTGGTTCCACCCGCGAGAAGGCCGCCAGCGCATCCACCAAGGCGTCCTCCGTCTATGACAGCCCTCCGGTCATCGTGGAGGTCAAGCCCGCGGAAGAGCCCGACACCACCCCCAAAATCCCCCCTCTTTCCGCCGCGCGCGGCCTCGGCAGCTCAGGAAACACCACCACCCCCAGCACCAAACTCCAAACCCTCGGCCTAGCCCTGCGCATCGACAACCCCAACCTCCTCGCGCCCCCCGGCGCCGCCACGGGCACGCTCACCAACCCCAAGTCCCCCGGCACCTGGACGGTGCCCGACTCGCCCCTCGAACGGCTCTCCCAGATGCGCGCCACGCCCGACTCGGCCTACGACCGGGCGCGGCAGATGGAGGTGCGGCGGTCCGAGTGGAAGCACGTCGTGTACCGGTTCCCCGTCAAGGGCCAGGCGCACTGGGTCATCGACGCCGACCTGACCGAGTCGTCGCACGCGCGCCTGGCCGACGTGGCGCGCCGGAGTAGCGAGGGGTTCGAGTGGAACGGGGACTACGAGCTGGCGAATATCTATCGTGTGCTGGCCGTGGCGCATACTAGGGTGATGGAGGAGATGAGGGGGGAGAGGAGGGGGGTTGTGGCGGCTGCGGCTGCTGCTGCTGTTGCTGCTGCGGCGGGGAGGTGAGGGGGGGTTTGTTGACTTCCGGTGGTGGTGAGATGAAAGGTGGGTTGGGAATAGCTTGTTTTTCTTAGAGTCATGCTTTCACAGCTGTCGGCGTCAGGAGTTCAGTCAGAGTGTAGAAGTCTTCATTGCGCCGACTTTTGAGTCGAATTACACACGGCATCCATTATTTGTCACCACCGTCCCATTCTTCCACTCCATGGTGTCACCATCAAATCTCTGTCTAAAATATCGACAGAATTGATCCCGGTCCGCAAAGATACATACCTGCTATATATGTCTTTACGTTGCTAACTTTGCAACCACGATAGTGTTGCTCACCTCGCTGAACAAAGAGTTCCTCTCGTTTAATATTAGAGTCCGGGGTTCGCTACCCTCGTACTTCCAGTTGACCCCCGCCGCCCTCCACCCGGCGGCAGCGGCATCGTTCACCGACATCCTCCAGCGCAGACTCCGCTCCGTGCTCTTTGTCATCCCCTTCCGGTCGCGTTACCGGGGCCTGGCCGAGTTCCCATCGTGCCATGGGTACCAATCCCACTTCGCCCAGACCTTACCGACGGGACCACCCCGCCGGCGCCTTTCACTGGCTCAAGGCCGACCCGCGACCCGGCGTCGAGATCGACATTCGGCAACTGCCGCTCGGCCAGGACCCCCGGCGGCTCGCCCGCGACTGGAAGCAGCTGGAGCAAGTCTTTGGCATCACCAGACCCACGGAGCAGCAGCACCAGCAGCAGGCGGCGCGCGACAAGGCCGGAACCGCCGGGCTGCGCCTCTACGTCTGCCCCAGGATTAGCTGGCCAAAGTACGAGCGGGAGGAGCTGCTGCGGCAGAACAGGACGGCCACGCTGCTGGGGCTGAACAGACAGGACGGCCACGCAGCCGCAGGAGAGGGAAGAGGAGGAGGAGGAGGAGGAGGAAGAAGAAGGGCCGCGCGCGGAGCTGGCGAGGCACCTGCGCGAGGAAGCCGACGACTGGCAGCACAATCGCACGTGGCTCCACGAGGCCCTCCTCCGGTCCTGTCCCCACTCCCGCATGATGCCCAGGCAGGGCTATATGCTGGATGCCGAGACGTTTGAGAGGATGGAGAGGCTGCCGTGCACGGCCCTCGGCATGTGGCTGTTCCCGGCCGAGGCGCTCAAGGAGCCTACCATTGTACAGCGGCTCTACTTTGACGTATCAGCGGTCCGGCCGGGGCTGTTTTTGTTTGAGGTTTGACGGGGACAAGCCGGGGATGGGCGGTAGTAGGGACCGTCGATGGAAGGTAGAAAACATAGGGGAAGAGGCTACTAGACTGGACGGGACTTACTTCTAGTCGGTCGTTCCGAGAAAGAATATGTGAGAGAGTTCCTGTTGTTGCGTAGTGACACTCCCGAGGGAGGTACCGTAGTAGTACGGCTTGATATTGATGTCTGGTTATGGTAATTGTGTTTAGTAGGTAGATAACAGTCTGGGTCTCGAATTTCTAGTGCTACTGAAAGACCGGACCAGCGACCTTTTAAGTTCTTTCGGGATTAGACACGTTGTAAAACGCGTTCGCCCTCTATGGAAACAACCCGCGCGATGTTTTCGCGCCATGTGTTTCAAGTTATTAAACCCCAGTTTCCGCACTGTAGATACCTAAGGAACCTAGGTACTTTATTAGTACCTTCCAGGTTGCCCTGGTTATTTTTGACATTTTGTTGAACAGCCCAACCCCACCTTCTTCTACCCTTCTTCCCTCTTTTCCCTGCCACAACTTCCCTCTTTTCTGTCCCAAAACTCACCCCCTTCAAGGAACGTTGGCAGCCAACAACGCTTCTATTCAGCTCGCACGCAAGATTTCCGCCCGCGATAGTCTCCGTCGCGAAATTTTTACGATATCTTTTTTTTACCAACGTCGACAGAACACCCAACTGCAGCAGCCGCGGCTCGGACGTCGATTCAAGTATCGTTACCTGGCCTCTTCGGAGACAGGTATTTTGCTTCGGTTCTACCTTTGCATACGATACTTGGAGGAAACAGAAGAGTTCGTCGTTGTGTGCGTCGGTGCCGTTGAATCGTTACCACCAAGCTCGGACGTCGATTTCGAGTATCGTTACCCGTCTCCTTTGGAGGGGGGTACTTGTTGCTTCGGTTTATGCAGAGCATACAATGGAGGGTCAATCTGTGACGGTAGCCGCACCGGCACCGCGAAAGAAGTTTGTCGCGTACAGCAAAGACTGTGCCTTGCTTGCTGGACCATCTGGCCCTGTCATTGGAGCGGGCAAGACATTCGGCGCTGGTGTGTCCGTCCTCCAAGCGCGGCTCATGGCGTCCACCGTTGGCCCCACTGCCTGGATGGGCTTTAGTCTGTCGTTCCCCCTCGGAGATGACCAAGTGGATAACGAGAAGGCGGGTTTTGGTGTGCGATACCACAGCAAGTCTTCCAATCTTCCGTGCATCGGTCATCGGTATAGCTAACAGTTCTCCCAGCTGACTACAGCGGCACTCGGAATGGTGTGCTGGCCCAGTTTGACTGGCACAGAGTCGGTGTCATGTTCCCTCGCAGCGGCTTCGTGTCGACCTTTGAGGATCCGCCCCCTTCGCTTGCTTCCCTCTTCCCCGGAGCCAGGAAACTCTGCCTGCTCTCGGTTCGACTCCTAGAAGGAGCGCAGGTCAAAGTTGACGGATTCGGCATGCCATTCGCCAACTTCGAAAACCCAGAGGTTGAGCGATGGGTCAACGGCAATGAGCCCATCGTTGCCGGCACGACACTCCTGGACTTGGTGCAGAAGACCGAGTTCCACGTGCTCGTGCTTGAGTCGCCCGTCGACGTGCAAAGGAAGTGGAGCGAGGAACACCTCCCCCCTCCTTTTAGCTATCCGTACGGCACCGAGCACGATTGGGACTGGGCTCGGTATAGGACCCTCCTGCCTGAGACCAAGAGCACTGAGCAGTTCTGGCCAGCGTACAGGTAAGCGTTGCCTCGCCTTATTCCTGTGACAGGAATCGGCTAACACAAGATACAGTTTCGACGATGACAATGCCCATGTTGCTGTCCGCACCCAGTGTGTGGTCCAAGACGTCTTCTGGCTTCAGGTCGCCGTCGAGGAGATCAGCGACTCCTGGGCCCCGGCTTACTTTATCAACCGCGGCGCTGACGACCATCGATACTACGCCGTCATCACCCTGCCGAAGGAGTTCCGCGACCGGTTTAAGGCTGCCTGGACGCGGTTAGCCAAGGATAACGATGCTGTCCTCAAGCTGGCGTCTGGTGGTGAAGAGGATGAGGACCTGGCCGAGTGGTAAGAATATTATGGAGGGCTATGATGCATCCAGCCAGCCAGCTAACCATCGCCAGGGAGTGCACCATCGTTGAGCACCCGCAGGCCTTCACGGAGCTTCAGTCGCACCCCACCGAAGATCATGAGCTGGTCATGATGGTATCTCGCCCTGGCAAAGGTCAGAAGGGAAACGGGTTTAAGGTCAAGACATTCGGCGACCGCACGGCGGCGGATCGGCCGTACAAGGACTCGGCTGCTCATTAGAACTGCGCTGCCCTCCTTTTCGATGCCGGGCTCAAAGAAGCGGAGCGGAAGGTCGCTGCCGCGTGCCACCTCCTCCCGACTGCGGGGCCGACCAACAACACCGGTGTCACGGGCCGCGAGCTTGCGGAGCGAATGGAGCTGCATCGAACTCTGATGGTATGTCTGTTTGACTCCCCATACCAATCCCCATACCCTACGTTATGGAATCTGCTGTGCTCTCCCTAGAGCCAGTTTGACACGAAGGGCCGTTTCGAAACTATTGGAAACATGGTATATCTAACTCTGGTATCAGCGAGGCAGCGGTTTCTACAACTGGATGACCAACACCAACCAAGCGCCCGTGCCTGAACCCGAGGAGCCCAGCGTCGAGCAGGCATTGGCCAATCGCACGCTCGACCAGCAACCCCCTCCCGTTCGCACCCTCCCAGTCGTCAACTTGCTGGATGTCCCCGACGACAAGTACACGCGGGCGCTCCTCGAGGAGGCTCTTCCTCGCGACCGAGCCCCGTTCAGCCAGTATTTGAGCCGCAGGCACCTTGGCCTTGGCATTATCACAGCGGTAAGTCATCAGCTCCATCAATGCTAGGAACTAATAGCTGATATCATCTATACTAGCCACCCGGGTTTGGCAAGACAACCCTGCTGTCGATTGCCGGTCTCGCCATGCAGGCCAGTCTCGGCAAGATCCTGTGCTCTGGGCCGACCAACGTCGCCGTCGACAACCTCGCTAGTCGTCTCGAGAAGATTAGCACCTCCGTCTGCCAACGATATAACGATGGCAAGCCCGAGAATGACCCGAGCCGCCAGCGCCGCCGATTCGTGGTCCGCGCGTACATGGCCAGACAGGAGTTGGCCGCGTTGATGCAACTGCTCCGGTTCCCCGACAAGGAGGTATCGTTGGTCAGGAAATCCGCCTGGAAGCTGCACCTGTCTGTTGCATACTGGTTCCTGGTGCTGCTGGGGTCCAAGGCAAAGGGAATCAGGGAACTGGAGGCTAACGACAGCGAGGCCTTGCACCAGCTTCGCCGGGACATCGAGGGGCGCGACGAGTTTACGGCCCTGCGTGCTGTTGCCGCTGGGGAAATGTCGTGGGCAGATTTCACAAAGACCAAATCCTTCGAACTCCAGCCCATGATGAAGCAGATCGTCCTCGCCGCCGAGCTGCTCTGCATCACCCCGGCCCGATCAGCAGAGATCAACAGCCCTTGCCAGGATTACAAGAAGAAGCTCGCCACTGGGATCCTCATCGATGAGGCCGCGAACATGACCATCCCGGATTACATTTGCGTCTCGGGCAATTGCTTGCTTCCTTGCGTCATTGGTGGGGATCCCAGGCAACTGAAGCCCCTGGTCTTGACGGGCATGCAAAAGGACGAGGCCGGCAATTTCTACCATCGCCTCGCCCAGGACGCCACCATGTCTCCCTTGGCCTTCCTTCAAGCCAGCGGTATACCAGTCTACCGCCTGAGCCTGCAGCTCCGGATAGCCCGGGGCCTCTTCGATTGGGTTGGGGCAGAGGTTTACCCAGAGATCCGCTTCGGCTATGCCCAGCACTGTAACATCCCGGGTAATAATAACTATGGTCCTGGCAGAGCTTTGGAGGACCGAGCAAGAGCCCGCTTTCCGGAGGTTGCTCCGGCCGGTCTCATCAAGTTCAGCCCTCTATTCCTGCATTGCGAGGGCTCGCGTGTCTATATTGACAAGACCACCAAGTCGAAGCTCTGCCCGGTCCAAGCAAGGGCCACCCTGGACTTCGCCCTCGATCTCGTTACGAACACCACGATCAAGACCACCGACATCGTCATCCTCTGCCCGTATGCGGCAAACGTCAAGTTCATCAACAATTTGATGAAACGGCCAGGGTACGCGGCCCTCGTGGGTATGGCCCCCGCGTCCACGGTGGATTCGTACCAGGGCCAGGAGAGCGACATCGTTTTGGTCACCATGGGTACTACCTTCCCGTACCCTGGCCCTGGTTTCACCACCGACAGGAACCGACTCAATGTGCTCTTGACGCGGCAGAGGTGCGGTCTGGTGGTCGTCGGTGACATCAACATCGACGGGAAGCAGGAGAAGAAGAAGGAGAAGGCGAGGCCCGGGCAGTTCATGGTGCGCGACGCCGAGGGGAAGATCCATTGGACCAAGGCATTGATGTTGTATAACATCTACAAGCGTTTTGTGCAGGAGAAGCGGGTGATGCGGCTGCCCCAGGCCCCGGAGGAGGACAATGTTGTGGACGGCCCGGCGGCCTGATAGAGGCCGGTGTGTGCATATTATATTGTAATTTGAGTTTGTCATTAGATGGTGGGGGGGCGTGAGTCCTCACCAAAGTGATGCAGGAGTGCTCTGTGTATTTTTCGACGAGAGGCTTTTGGGCGCCCACGGGTTGCATGTGTCAGAGAAGAATTTGGGAAGCGAATTCCAGGGCTATTAATAACCTGTGATTTTAGCAAATAGCTAAATCAACGCAACGGTTGCCCTGGCCGTTTTTGTGTGGATAAGTGCGTTGGTCTGTCTTGCGCAACTGAAGTTTGTTTACGTTGGCACTCGTTTCGTTGTAAAGTTCTTGCTTTGGATGATGAACAACGCAAGCGAGCATGGGCTCAAATTCTCCGTCGCCCTCTGGGCTGCCAAATACTACATTGAATTGCACTCGTCATTGAACAAGCAAGGTTGAGATTTACGTTCTCGCTGTTTGACTGATGCGACGGCCGTCGCGACGCGGCTGCATTGACTCCAGTCTAGAGTTTAATTCTCACGATCTGGACCAACAGTCTCGACAACCCAACTGAGGTCAAATCCATACAAGCATTCTTGTGGAGCTAATGTCGGCTTTAGTACAGAAAACAATCACGAATCAGCCACAACCACAAAGACCTCGAAGACAACTAACGATGACAAAGTCAACGGGAGCTTCAGACTTCTCAGACAAGGCACCGTGCACACCAGCACCTGCTTCCGGGAGTTGCCCTCTTGATTCGACACGTGCTTATCAGGTGGGCGGTCAGGCAAAGCGGGCTCGTGGCGCCGGGTGGTCGAGTTTCTCTGTTTCGAGCGGCGCTCCTTCCCGACCACGGGATGTGCCAGGCAACCACCAGTGCATTTGACACGGTCTTCCACTGGGCGCAAGACACAGGGAAGGACCAGGCGGTACACTCGACAGCATCGAAAACAGGCACTGGAATTAGCCAACAAGCCAATCTACAAATTACATGGCTTGCAGCCGTTTGGTCGACTTCGAACATCGACTTTCCTCTCCGTGCAGCACAATGACTGACATTAAGGTTCCGAGGATCGAGTCCAACTCGTGGCCAAGTCGGGGCTTTGCTCGGGAAGCACACATACAGGGCAAGAGCGTGCCTTCGGAACTTGGTCTGGTCTTCAGCCATCGGCTGATAATGATGTCAGGCTCGGGTGCTGGATTTCAGCAACGAGGAAAGAACCGCGGCTTTGCTACCTAGCCTTAAGCCGCTGCTCACGCGGCGAATTGAGCCGCCCCATCTCTTGTTCTTGCCCTAGGAGCACATATCTCGCATATCTGTTGAGGACTTGGAGATCTAGGCCCACCGAATGGCCTGAGATTCCAGGATGGCAGCCCGTGATTGTTTTCCGTGTGTCCCCCAGTGTCTCAGCACGTTCCCTCGTCTTCCTGAGAGATGTTTTGGAAGACATCATCCGAGCGAGCTGTTACCGCCTTTGCGTCTTTCCTCGTGCCTCCTCGGAGACCGGTACAGATCACCTCGTTGGCCGTGGAAGCGTCCTGCGTGCCCATCCAGTGCTGGAAAGAGACTTCGATATTGTATTTACCGGGCCTCCTCGGAGACCGGTATTTTAAATTCGTTGTCTGTGGAAGCATCCTCAACTAACGTCACACCGTTGTCGCCCACACAAGCTTCGATAGTAATACCGGGCCTCTTCCCAGACCGGTACTTTAACTTATCGTTCCTCTACATACCTCCTGAGACCCCTTCCCCCCCCTCGACTGCCACCACTCGTCAAGATGGCCTCCAAGGGCTCCTCGCAGGCAAACTGACGACTGGCTAGGTACTCTGGGGACGTGAAAGGGCACGTCTTCAGGTGGGTGTCGAGGTGATGCGCTGCGCCAACCTCGAATTTGCAGCCGAACTCCTTGTTTGGGCATTGGAGTTTGGCCAGCCGCAGATCCTCGGCGCTGCCTCCGTAGAGGCGCTTCTGAAAGCCGTGCATTCTTTCCGCCCAGGATCTAACATTGGCAAACACCCCTCGCCCCAAGAGAGGAGCCGCCGCCGCCGCCGCCAACCCGGTCACTACCAGGCAGTACAACCTCCCGGATGTCGACGAGCTCTTCGCCCCTTCCCCCGTGGCCAAGCGTCGCCGAGTCGATGGAAAATATTCTGGCGTAACCAAGGCATCGCGTGCAGGTGAACAACCCCCCCTATTCTACCCCTGAGTTACGTGGCTGATCTCGCTCCAAGGACCACTCAACCTCGCACGTCCAAGGTCTCCAACCCCGTGGAAGCCGACGGTCCTGGTCGGTACATTGACCCTTTCCTTGTCCATGGTTACTGATACAGGAATAGAACCCCCTCGCCCCAAGAGAGCCGCCGCCGCTACCGCCACCGCCAGCCAGTCCATTACCGGGCAGTATAACCTCCAACCCATCGACCAGCTGTCTGCTCCCGCTCCCGTGGGCAAGCGTGGCCGAGTTTATGAACGAGAATCTGGAGTGACCAGATCAGGTACAGTTCAGCAACTCTACATTCCCCTGACTTGCGTGGCTGACATCGGTCTAGAGATCGCTGAACCTCGGACGTCCAAGCCCTCCCCGGTGAAAACCGACCATCCTGGTAAGGGTATTGCCGCATTAGCTCCGTATTTTTGTTCTTGACACACTCACCCCGCCTTCCCCATCGCTTTGTTTTCTCGAACTCAACTTCCTCAATCCATCACGATTTCGCAGGATCCCATCAAGAACCTAGATTTTCCACATCCCGCGACATCGCCCCTTCCCCCGCGTGTCGCGCAATCTGAAAACCTCCTTTTCTTAATAGCGCCTTCCAAGCGCAAGTCTGGCCGTCGGTACCTTAGCGGAGAGGCCCCCCTCCAGACATACTGTCACCGCACTAGCAACAGACTGTCAACAGTGAAAATTGGCCTCGACACACATGGGCTATTGCAAGTCTAATTAGTGATCGTTTGAATTGAAACCCTGTCTCCATGAATATGATATATTCATTAGACAGGGTGGTGCATAATGTCTAGAGTATTATGATGTCCAGGGTATCATGATGTCTAGCAATGTCAATAACCCTAACCCTAACCAACCCTAACCCTGGTTTACCCTAACCCTAGTAGGGAAATAAAAAGAAAAAAAAACTTTTTTTCTTTTTACATTTCTAGGAACCTACCTGGTATATTTAATTAGGCCCTTGAATAGTAAATAAAACCGACGACGAAGTGTGAATCGAACGAAGGTACTTTACATAAAGAGTATAGCATCTGACCACTTAGCCATTTGCAGATTTTAGAAGTAATAGATATGTTCCTTCCCCAGGTTAATATCCTCTAGACGG
>MU857049.1:0-51024 GCA_033296705.1 Chaetomidium leptoderma | reverse complement strand
TCTCTCTCTCACCTTACCCCCCCACCCGCCCTTCGTGGGATTTGAAGTTGCACCGCAGGCTGACGACCACACTTTTCCCTTGTCTGGTGGTTACCTGTTACCCTGAATTGGGTTTACCCCCCCCCTCCTTTCCAACCTGTCGGGTTGTTTGGTCCGGTGTCTTTCCAGCCTAGCACGGCCCCTTGAGATGCGAATGTGTGTGTTTGTGTCACCCGATATCTCCCGCTGTATTTTGCTACGTACCTATTTTCTGTGTCTTATAATATCCTGCCGGACGATCCGGGAGACATTCAATGCCGACCCTTGCTATTCCCGTATAATCCTCCGATCATATATCCCTTTACGAAGATGTGCATGCATGCATATCATGTACGCCGTCAGAGCACAGCCGTGTCGCTTGTCCACTGTGTAAGTGCTCGGCTTGGCTTGCATGGGTATGTATGTAAGCCGGCCCCCCCCCAGCCAGGGTGATCGAGCTTTGGTTGCACGCACCTGAAGTCCGAGAGGTTAGGGCCGGTCGATCGGTGGTCCCAGGTGAGGCCGGGGTTAAGGGACAGGGCACAGGGCAGGGCAGGGGCCGGAAAGGGGGCACAGGGGTGGTGAAAGTCAGGGGTCTGTCTATTTCTCGGTCTGTTCGGAGCCACGTCAACAACAACAGCCTCGTTTTTTCCTTTCCTTCTCGAGATTGTCGATTACGAGATCAGGAAGTTTGACACGGCTTGCTTCCAAGTGGGCTTACGCAGTACAATGTGAAAAGTCAGGTTGCAGAAACGGCGGCCTCCTCACCTGCTTGCTTCCTGCAGCTTGTCGCTTCTGTTGTTGCTGCCAGACGGACAGGGGGGGAGGGCGGCCTGATGATATGTACTGAATAGAGGCACAAGAAACCCCAAACTGAGACTCAAACACTCAAGAACGCTGACGAAACAAACAAACCACATCATGAGGCTTACCATTGATGCTACAAGGAGGTCCTCCATAACACGTTTTGTGCGGGGCGGGTGCTGATTCAACGCTCGTTTTCGGCCGCCGACAGCAGCGCACGTCCAAAAAGCCAAGGGAGCAACAATGCAGAATGCAGATGCAGGATGCAGATGCAGGATGCATGGCATGGTCAAGGGGGGGGGGGGGGGGGATGTGGACGGCAGACACAGACAGGGGGAAGAGGGCAAGGCAAGGATAGGATAGGGACTGGGTACAACATGTGGTGGCTTTTGTTGATGGCTTTTTGATGGCTTGCTGATTGTGGGCGGCTTGGTTTTCCCGTTATCTGCGGTCGAGAAATGACAAATCTATGGCGGTGTATCTTGCATCTGGATGTCGATTGCATTGGAAAGTTCCCGTGTGCATTGCCAACATGTGCAGAGGAGGCAGTGTGTGCATGCATCTATGTGTGTGAGTCGATGTATTTCATATCCCGGCGCCTTGCCAGCAATACGTAGAGTAGACCATGGTAATCAGTATTTGTAAATTCAAACCCCAAGACTGCCTGCCTACCGCCGGCTTCCATGCCTTGCGCCCCTTGCCCGATAAAACGCCTTCCGCCCGTATGTCGTAAAATGATCCCTGAACAAAAGCCAACCGAGAACTCCTCAGCGAGTAGAGGTATCAGGAAATGCCCAAACATGATGATCCCCATGCAAAAGAAACGCCTCCAATAACACGACCATGTTCCAAACTCCATTGGGATTCCCCCCAAGTGATAGTGGCTGGCAAGGAAAACCCGACCGACCGAGCGAGGAAACAGGAAAAGACGGGTAATTGAGAAACCCGTTGATGATGGCGTCCGAGGCAGGGGTTGCTGTTGAAACCACGATGCAAGTTGCCCCGGGTTCCCGCCCCCAGTCCTCGGCTCGGCCTCGCCCACACACCCTTGCCCTCGCTTCCCGGCCGTCGAGGTAACGACCCGAAAGCATCCCTCAGGCGTTGCCCGCCATGTGCCCGCACCGGAGGCAGGAATGCCGGGCGTCTTCGTAGCCTTGCATGCGGGGGTAGGATCAGGAAGAAGGCGCGTGCATGGCGCGCCCAGAATTTGAGGTCGAGGGGAGGTCGAGGGGAGGCGGGGGGCCGGTGGTCCCCTCAGGCGCCTCTTCCCAAGAAAGAAATGGTGTATCGACCGCCGAGCCGGGAAATCGAGAGTGATGTTGGCCAGGGGTGTCTAGCTGGCCGATGTGGTTCGTGCTTGTGTTTCGAGCGAGGAGAAACGAAAGCCTCTGGTCGTCTCCTTGAAGGGAAACAACCGGCTAGAAAGTCGGGTGCAGTCCGGCCGATCCCTGTCCCCCAAAGCCAAGCCGGGAGGTGGGGGGGGGGGGTGTTCAACAGGGGCTGAGGAAACGAGGAGTGAAGGCGAGCCATCTCCAAAGATGCTCTCCGTGTCAACCGGTGGGAGGAGTATCAGCTTGTGCTGCAGCACGGCTTGCATGCAGCCCGCGCTCAATTGAGCGGGACGAGGCCTGTGCTGCAGAAGCAAGCTGCCTCACTCAGTACGGGCAATCGGCGCAATTCGAGCTGATGGGGCAGTAGTCGTGCGTGCCGAAGTCGACGGCTTTGCAGCAGAAAGAGCAGCACTGGTTGACGAGCTCCTGGTACTCCTTGACGGCCATGTTGACGGGTGTCTTGGTGGTTGACTGTAAGGGCGAGGAAGATTGGGGATGCGGGTGTTGCGTTGATAACGATAGTTGCTTGCTTTGGTTGAGTCGAGTTGAAGGTGTTGGCGTCAAGTGATGCTGTAGAGAGCAGGATGAGTGTGAGTTCGAAGTCTGAGATATGAGTTCGCTTGGGGTCTTAGAGATGCTGGAGGTCTTATATAGATGGGGAGGGTGAAGGGGGCTTTATATATCTCTAGGTCTTGAGAAAGCAAGGCGGCGCAGGCAGCGGCTCAATTCTGGGAGTTGGAGGTCAACTCCCAAAAAAGGAAACCTGACTGACACGAGAGAAGGGAAAAGGGGACGGTGGGGGTGTTGCGAGAGACAAGCGAGGTACCTACGCTGCATGAAGTCCCCTTCTGTGTGTCATGCAACCGGGAGCGGCTTAGCAGGTACCTATCATGTCACCTCAGCCCCTGTCCGTTGGAAGACCCTCGGGCTCAGATGGACGGGGCGCACCAAAAAAGCGCGTCACAGCGACGAAATAGGGGAGGAGCCGGAGAAAAAAAAAAGGCAATTAAAGTTGCCCTTGTCCCCTTGAACATTAGAGCTTGTGGGAAAAGCGGCACCTTGCCAAGACCTTGTATCCCAGCAGCGGCCAAAACAGCGCCCGGGGGAGCTGGGGAGAGCCAAGAGAGAGAGACCCGAGAAGGCGACCATCGAGAGACAGGGGTCGCAGGGCCAACTGCAAGCGGATAATGCAGCGGTGTGGCACGATTTCTTCCCAGAGTCGGATCACGAGGCCTGACCGATAGGCTCTTCAATTTGTCGACCGCCGGTGACGAGGCCCCTGGCCTCCGTGCCTTTTTGTCCTTGTCACACCCTAGAAAAGCCCTGCTGGCTTCCAGGTTCCCTTGTGCTCTCTGCCAGATTGGCTGCAGAACGTCAGAGCCATGATATCACTCGTCAGGCTTCTGTGCAATCCATCGCCATCATCAGACGGGGAACCTGATATGTTTTTGCCGTCCGGAATCCAGAGAAGGAGCAAGTAAGGACCGGGACGGATTGCGCCCCTTTTCATGCTGCGACTCCGGTGAGGGGTGCGCCCTGATGCTGCTCAGGGTCCGATCAACGGTCAAAAAGGGAATGGGAGGGGAAGATTGGCGGTTTTGCATATAAATCTTCCCTGTCTGCTCAAAAGGGTCCAGAACTGGTCACCATGAAGACAAGAAACCGCACCTTTTGAGCAACCACGAAGATCAGAAGCTGTCGCTTTTCCAGGGAGGGCGACAACGCGAATCTGGACTTTGGTAGTTCACTTCTTTTTTCGGTTGAATTGCTGACTCAGCATACTTTGAGTCACGTGGTACGACGTTTTCTGATGAACAGAACGGTAGAGAACGCGTACGCGCTCAGTTTTCACTACTCCGTTTTCAAGCTCCGTTTCCTATCTATACTTTGGGTGTGAACTTAACATCGCTTTCAGTGACCACAAAATTCCAACAACGTGTTGCAAATCCTCTTCTTAGCCAACCAAACGCGTTTGCGACCCTCCTCTACACGTCTTGGCTAATAACGCTTTCGTGTTTATGCGTGTCGAAGGATTGCCCCACGGCCCACCGTCTTCGACCCCTACCTGACGGCTGCAGCTGCGGGCGACCTGCTGGCCTGGTCGGCCCAGGAGCGAGCCCTTCCGTGGTATACCGAACGCCAACGGTGGGGCTACTGCACAATGAGTGAAAAACTAGCGGCGTGGACTCAGCGACCTGGCGTGCTCGCGGCCGCGGCGCTCGTCAACCTGAGCGAGCTGACCGATGTCGAACTGGACGCGCCCGTGGCCCGGACGTCTGAGTCAGCCGACCCTGCCCAGCTGACCTTGATGCTCGTCGTGGAGGGAAAGCCTCGGCCACCGCAACGGAACCACGCGAGCCACGAGCAGACCTGGCAACGAGTACACGCGCTGCACTCAGGTCACGATCACTTGCGGCGCCGACATCGCCCGAAGGCAGATTGCCGGTTTACGTCGCAAAACTTGACATCCACGCTCAAATCGGCACCCACTATGCGCCGGTCAACGAGGAAGAGAAGGAGTTGGACAAGAGGGTCAACTTGAAGTTGGACTTTACAGTGCTCTTGGTGTTGGCCATCAGCTTCATTGTGAGACTACCTAATCCACTTTCTCTTGCCCCTTTCCAATGACGCTGACATCTGCCCGCCCCGGCTCAGCTCTGCGGCATCGATAAGACCAACATCGGCTTCGTAGCCACCAGCAGCTTCGTCAAGGACGCCAACCTGCACCCAGACGACATTCCCAACTCGCTTTCCCTGGTGAGCAAAGCCCACCCCCTTTTCCCCCTACCCCTTAACCGCTACCACCCAACCCACCAACCCACACCCCGCACCGCCCCTCAACACTGGCTAACATATATCCGGTGGTGACTCAGTTCTCCGCCACCTACGTCCCCCTCCAACCGCTCTCCGTCCTCCTCGCCCGCCGCCTCGGCCCCACCGCTACCTCGCCCTTACCCTCCTCGCTTGGGCGCCCTCTGCATGGCCCACGCCGCTATCCGCTCCTCCGCCGCGCTCATCGCGCTGCGCCTCCTGCTCGGCGCCGCCGAGTCCGGCTTCACCCAGACCGCCTTCTACTATATGTCGCTGCTGTGGCCGCGCTACTCGCTGGGCCTGCGCATGGGTCTGTTCACCGGCATATACTCGGTCGCGGGCGCGTTCGCGGGCCTGCTGGCGTACGGGCTGCTGTATATGGACGGGCCGCGGCTGCACGGGTGGCAGGTGGTTTTCTTGTTTGAGGGCGGGTTGACGGTGGTGATGGCTGTCGTCGCGTGGTTTGTGCTGCCCAGGGACGTGGGCACGGCGTGGGTGTTGAGTGCGAGGGAGAGGCAGTATGCAGTGAGGAGGATGGAACGGGATCTGGCGGGTGTGCAGGAGGCGGTGGAGTTTGGGGGGAGAGACAATCGGGTGACGGTGAGGGATATTGTGGATGTGTTGAAGGATTGGAAGAAGATGCTGATTATTCTGTTCAACATTACGAGCGTTCTGGTGCGTATTCCACCCCACTCCAACCCCTTTTGGTTCGTGATGGACTGACATGGAGAACTCTAGCCCGTCACCGCCTTTGCTACGTTCCTCCCCCTTATCGTCTAGGGAATAGGCTACTCGGGCGTGGAGGCGATACTGATATCGGTCCCGCCGTTCGTGGTTGGCACCGTCGGCCTGACCCTATTCGTTATCTCCTCGGACCGCTTCCGCGAGCGTTCGGTGTACACCGTGGTCGGCATGCTGCTGGGCCTGATCGGCTGCGCCGTAATGGCGGGCTCGTCAGACCCCAAGCTGCGCTATAGCTTTACGCATCTATACCTATCGGGAGTGTTTGCGGGCGGCCCGCTCATCGCCGTATGGCTGGCGGGCAATACGCCGTAGAAGGCTTCGCGGTCGTTTATGCTGGGTCTGAACGGGTAGGCCAACCTCGCCGGCGTGATTGCCGGGCAGCTCTTCAAGAGCTCGTATATACCGAGCTACTCGTACCCTCTGACCGTGACTATGATCTTGACTGCCGTCGGTATGGTCGGGTTTCTGTTTGTTCGGGGTATATATATACTGGAGAATAAGAAGAGGAGGAAGATTATAGCGGGCTGGGATAAGTATAACTTTATCGAGGAACAGAATAGCTCGGAGCGGAGAGGTGATCAGCGGTATATATGGATCTACGGATATTAGGGGATAGAGTGCTACAACCGTGCTAGTACGCCAGCGTCTATTTAGGTCGATTTGGGTTATAGGCGTCCCAAAAGATACTGCAAAGGGAATCCACTACGCTTCTATCGATTATAGTAATGGCGTCCTGTCACGGGCGGGAGAGGCAGGTAGTCCAATGACAGTGGTATTCGGGCTAAGCTACAGTCTGGGCTCTATTCCGTCAGGTACGGGCAGGCTCTATTGTCAAGACGTAGCTCGAGGAGCTACAAACAGGTCTCGCGGCAGCGAGGTGCAGAGTCTTCAACCCACACAGGGGCCGTGCGCGCCCGCGTGCCAGGGCCCACCTATGGGTCCTGGTAGGCACGGCGCAACCGCCGTGACACGTCCCGGGTTCCTTCGCCGCCAAGGTCTGCAAGTAACGACGTGGCGGGCGAGTACTCCCTCTATCCCGGGCCTGCTGTGGGATGCTTCGCGAAGCTTGCCCATGTACTTTGTATTTTGGTACTCAGCGCCTGGTTGGCTGCAGTACTCTGAACTCCCGGGCCTCCAAAGATGAAGCTGAGCTCACTGCCGTGCGATGCTAGTCCGCTCGGAAGAGAGGCGTTGAATATATAACGCTAAGTTGCTGGTCCAGTTATCAGCGCTCCATTATAAGCTAAAGGAAGCAGACTTACGTATACCAATGCCTGCAATTATATTGCTGTCGTAGGTGGTGGTACAGGCGAACTGGAAGTCCGAGTGAAGCAGCCTGACGGTATCCTCGGGGCTTTGGATCTGCCAACTGGAGCCGACGGTATAGGCGCTGACGACGGTAGCCGCGGCGGTTGCGTTGTTGGGGTAAATGATATACGCCTACTGCTCCAGGGACTTGGACTCCTCTGCCTCGGTCGGAAAAATATTGCCCTCCATGAAGGTACTGCCGATCAGAACCGGTACTCGAGCAGTACGCCCTGCCCGCCGCGCCGAGTCCGAGTCGGCCATGCTGGTCTTTCCCCCGTTATCGACCGGCGCAAAGAGAAGATTGAAGCTGAGAACCGCTGCTTTGACTTGTGCTGCAGGCTTGGCCGTCAAATACGCCACCGCCTCTTCTGTGCTGCAGTTCAAGTATCTTGCGAGCGTCAATAATGGGGCTTCATTACCCGCTATATTTCCTGTCCCTAAGCCCGTCACCGCAACGCCTATACCCAGCGTAATCCGGTTGAACGTGTGGAGACCGCCGCTCTCCAAGATAGCCGTACGGAAGGGAGGATGGTCGCCGAGCTTGCTCAGCAGCTGGCTGTCGACCGACACTGCGCCGGCCGACTGGCCGAAGATGGTCACCTTATCCGGGTCGCCGCTAAAGCGGGCAATATTCTCCTGGATCCACCGCAGGGCCATCTTTTGGTCGCGGAAGCCGGGATTCAGCTCGTCCGGCAGGAGACCAGAGACATTGCCGGGGAATCCAAATACGCCGAGCCGATAGTTGGACGCCACGACGATTACATCCTCGTTGGCGGCGAGGGAGGAGCCGTCAACGCTGCTGATTAAGCCGGTTGACAGGGCACCGCCGTAGAACCATAGTATCACGGCTCTTTTCTTCTTGTTCGCCCCGCAGCCGCCATCGCGAGGCGCAAACAAGTTCAGGAACAAGCAGTCTTCGCTTTCATTAGAGTTCGCTGCGGCTGTGGTTCTCGTCAGACGCCCGGTCTAGAAAGCTGGGAGAGTCTGGTTAGGTAACTGCGCATATTGCTGGATGTATACTGGCGGTTGCATGGTCGCGTTGACTTCCGTATATCCCGGGGGTCGCGGCTGGGCAGACCGGAACCTCTCGGGGGTTGCTGCGAAAGGTACGCCCAGAAATTGGTTCACGATAGCTATAGCCGACGCGACCTGAGTAGTTGTGCCAATATAGACAGCGTCTCTCAGCGTAACTGTCGGAAGCTGAGCGGTCGCAGAACCAAAATGGACCGAGGTCAGAAGAATCCAGGAACCCCGTGAGACCCGCATCCTAAGTCGAGGGATCAGGCTGTGGTCAAGGACCGTGGAGAAGTGAAACGATTTCAAACCGACAATAGGAAGAGAAATACGAGTTGAAGTCCTAAGGGCCCTGCTTATATAGGTACACTCTTTCTTCAGAGATCAGCACTTGTTCACTGTGCGTAGCAGGCGCTTTTGGAAGGATCCCGTTGGTCCGCGCCTATAGGGACCCGGCAATACCTCCCGGCACTTGCACAAGAATCAAGATGGAGGACGGCTAAATCGCTGTAGGTAAGCGTGCCAACCATCGCTGAGAACGAGTTGGGCGATCGGACGCGGACGACGACCCATGGTTGAATCCAGCAACGGTTTTGGGATAGGGGATAGTCTGGTCAGAAATGGTAGATACTTGGATGCTGCACTTCACCGCTGCACTGAGGGCACCGAAGGATAAAGCGGGACTTGACAGCCTTAGAAGCAGTAAGCCCGCGGTAGGACTTATGCTCGCTTGGTTCTCTTGACATCGTGACGGAGTACTGACTTCTCGCTTCGTCTGCGAACTGGCTGCCTTCCACACCACCTCATTCATCCAATATTGACTTCCCCACAATCCATCAGTTCTTCTCCGTCTTCTCCGACGGCGTGCCCTGCGAATCCTCCACCTCCCCCACCTGCCCCTTCGTGTCTCCTGTGTCCCCGCTCTCCAGGTCCACCACCTTACCCTCACTTGGCATATTCATCCCCGCCGGCAGCGTCTTCTCAAACTCGCGCCCGCGCCTCTCCGGCCCGAGCGCCGTCGTGACCGCGATCCCCGTCGCAATAATCGCTGTCGCGATCCCTATCGTCGGGCCGTACGTATCGACCTGCTTGCCCGACGTGCTAGTCACAAAATGGCTGCCGGCGATGGCGTTCACGATCTGCACCGACGGCGACGAGATTATATTCCCCAGCTGGTACGTCAACCCGGGGAACGAGGAGCGGAACGCGGGCGGCGAGAGCTCGTTAAGGTGGATAGGCACGACGCCCCACGCGCCCTGGACAAAGAACTGCAGGAAGAAGCCCGAGGCGGATAAGCCGCGCTCGCCCTCGGGCAGGATCCAGGCCGGGATTAGCAGGCCGCTGAGGATAGCGGCTACGATAATAGTGCGGCGGCGGCCGGACTATTGCGAGATATAGCCCAGAATAGTGCCGCCGACGCAGGCGCCGACTTTTATGAGGATACTGGCGCGGCTGGCGCCCGCGTTATCGAGCTGCTTCTGCTCGAGCATGAAGGTCGTGTAGCTATCCTGCGAGGTGTGGCTGTAGACTACGGCGGGGGGATATCAGCCACCGTATAAAGATTAGGGCGAAAGGGGAATGGGGTATAAACTTACAGTTAAACCACGTTATAAGGATAACGCAGTAGATATATATCTTCCACTCCTGCGCCAGTATCACCTTGGTCTCCTTCCAGAACGCGGCCGGCGTGGCGCGGGTCTTGCCGGCCTTACATGCCTCGAGGAACTGCGACAACTCGGGGAAGAAGATACGGATAATGCCGACACCGATGGACAGGCCGGCGCCGACCCAGAAGATAGTCTTCCAGCTATCGTCGCTGCCGCCGATACCGAGGTTGACATACGCGGCGACAGGCCTGCGCGGCGATAACGTAGCCAAACGTATAGCCCTACTGCAGAATACCCGATATGAGACCCCTGGCGTCGGGCGGGCTATTCTCGAGCGACATGGCTATGGCGTTGCCGAAGCTATGCTTGGTTATCAGTATCCGTAGGGGAAAAGAAAAAAAAGACATATTAATTCCACGAATATTCACGTATACTCCGCCCATAAATAAGCCAAACAGCGAGCGTACGCCCAAGAACTGCGAAAACGTGGTATAGTAGTTCGTCGCAATCTGCAGCGCGCCTAGGATAATTATATTGAATACTATAGGCTATTTACGCCCCCAACGGTCACCAGCAAGGCCGAAGAAGGCCGCACCAACCAACCGCAGCAGCAGGGTAAGGGTGATGGCGGTCGACACGTCGGTGATCGACGTATTATAGTACTGGGACAGCTTGACCTGCTAGATGGACAGCGTATGGAAGTCATAGGCGTCGGCGGTCCAGGCCAAGAAGCCGACAATAGAGAAGAGCCAGTCGCGGGCCAAGAGCTACGCGAGTAGGCTGATCGGGTTACGCAGCGGGACGGGGCACCCCCACTCGGTGGCCGTCTCGCCGACTACGTTGGTCACGACGACGCGCTGCTTGAAGATAAAGAGGTCCCGCCACAACTGGCGCGCCGTGGCCAGCACGCCCTTGGCGAAGGGCTCGGCCGGTTCGTGTGTCGACTCCATCGCGCTGGTGATGCTCGCCAGACAATGGCCACTTCAACCGCCGTCCGCAGCAGCCTGGCGGGTGGTGTGATGTTGAGGTGGAAAAGTAGGTAGGTCAAAAAAAGGGAAGCACCGAACCGAGCGGTCTTGTACTGCGTATGAGTGGCTGGCGGTCAGGATCTATGTGTGACGAATCTCTCAGACCCAACTCTGAAAGGGATCACGTAGAGGTATCTTGTCCTAGGTCGTAGACTCGGTGAAGCCAAAAGGTTCACAACAATGCGTGCACAATTGTCTCAACAGTAGGTGTAGCCAACTGCTTGTATGAATTGCTTACTGAGGAAGCTACTGTGGTGCCCGTAGGCCTAGAGAACGTGAACTTATATACAGCTTCCTCACTCCTGGCTCACTGTGCTCACCAGTGATCGTGATGATCCGGCTCACTGTGCTCACCAGTGATCGTGGTGATCCGGCTCACTGTGCTCACCAGTGATCGTGGTGATCCGGCTCACTGTGCTCACCAGTGATCGTGGTGATCCGGCTCACTGTGCTAAGAGGTGAGGCTTGTGCCACTCTGCAGCCCGGCCCTCGTGCCCCTGATTCCCATTGGTCGGCATGGGTAGCTGCAGCCCCTTCCTGTTATTGGGTTATGAGGTTGGTTCGTGACACTATGAGACAAAATGATGGAATGGTGGGGCCGAACTGAGCCCTGAGCGTGGCCGGGCCGCAGCAAACCCTTATAGGTACCATCACGGGCAGCCGCTGCATCTGTCCATCCATACAGGCAATGATTATCAACCCTCCAATGCCAGTTGCCGATTGCAGCTCCAGGGTGGTACCGTGGTGCAACCTCGCCGGTGGGCATCTCGAGTGTCACCAAGGCAGGGAACCAGGGTGCGGGGGATGCTGCCAGCCCGGCATTGTTCTTCTGTACTACTACTGCAAGAAGTACAGCGCATGGGGAAATGGGGAATAAATTCCGGTCTGAGAACGTGGGCCAGACCTTGTTGCTGGCAAGGTTTGACTATGCCGCCATGGGTCGCATGGGTTGGCGACTTGACGTCTCCGGTCTGGGGAAGATGGACCCTTGGCTTTTGTCATTCGCCAAGCGGGCCTCGGCGGAAGCTTGAGTGGCTCAAGAGAGGTGGGCCAAGACGCGGAGATGTGGGCTCAGTGCCGATCAGCGACCGTAACTCGGCCAAATAACACTCCCGTACCCACGATAAGAGGGGCGTTCTGGGCACGTGTGGAAGATGTGAAGCCATCTAGAAACGTCGTCTGGCTCCGTGTTCGGAGAAGATGGCAGATCCATGTGGAGTTCTGGACAACGGCGTCGTGATTTTGAGCCGAGAGTGCTTCCATAAGTAGACAGTGAGATCGCGTGTGAGACAACCCGGCTTACTGCATATACGGTCTCTCTGGGACCCTAGTCGCCATTACGCTGCAGAAAACGCAGGCGGTCAGCCGTGACGAGGCTGGCCAAACGCGGGGAATTTGGGGGGCTTGGAGGGAAAATCCACCTATCCTTGCCCCTGACTGCCGGGAGACTTTCCCTTTCACGGTTTAAGCAGGCAGGCGAATGCGAGAATCTCCAACCAAGTGAGCTTTGAGTTTGGCGGGGAAGGAACCTTGTTTGTGTTTCCACTCGGGGGAAGCGCAAAATCTTGGGCGTTCCAGGTTGCACGACTGCTGTTGCTGACTCAGCCGACTCGCTTATTCGCTCGCCCAACCTCTAGACGTCTGGACCCAATAACGGAATTGACCCCACAATGGAATCTTGGCACCACACCGCCATTCCAGACATCACCAACTTCAACCTAACATAACTCATCTACTTCTGGACCAAATTCGACATGACTACTATTCGGGAACAGCTTATTCAATTGGCTATAACCGAAGTTCAAGAAGGTCTTTATTCCCAGAAGGATACGGCGGAAAAGTACAGCATCCCACAGTCTACCCTGAGCCGACGCATCCATGGCGCGCACCCTCGACAACAAGCCAAAATCCACGAACAACGCCTAAGCGCGGTACAAGAAAGGCATGTCGTCGACTGGTGCCTCAATGAAGAAAAGTCTGGGAGGGCTCCTAGCCGTAGCCAGGTGGTGGCTTTCGCGCAGGCCATCTTGGCTGAAGGAGGTGATCATCAGCCTCTGGGTGCTAGATAGATCGACCGCTTTCTACGCCGCCACGATGCTATCAAAACCAAGAAATCAGCTTTATTAGAAAGCTCTCGTACGAAAGGCTCTACACGAGATGCTTACCAAGATTTCTATAAGAGGCTGGAGTTCCATATCCGCGACAAAAATATCACACCTAAGAATATCGCCAACTGTCACGATTTGACCAACGAAGGGCCGCATGAAGGCAGGCCACATGTGGGGCACAGGGGAGTGTCCCGGACCAATCGTTTGAGATAGCAAGGCAGACCAGTCAGGACTGGGCTGAAGTGCTCTGGGTGCCAAGACACAGAGCGCGAGGCTCTGGGTGCTCTGAGGCAGAGCACGCAGGACGCATCACAGGAGCTCTGGGTGATCTGGGACGGAGCGCCCAGAGCGTGCACAAGATAGGAGGAGTATATAGTCACTCGTTCCTGATGAGCTCTGGGAGTTCCTCAGTAAGCAATACAACTTGATAGCTAGTTCTTGCTACCATTGAGACTGTAACGGTCCCAGGAGTATATTGCAACTAGCTGGTGACGACTCTACGAGTACACTAAGCTTGGAGACGAAAGGAAAAGACAGGAGGTTCTGGAGCTCTGGGGCTTCCTTACTAGAAGGGTGTGATGGTCCGGGCGTGCATCTGGAATGTTCGATGTGCTGTGGGGAATGTGGGAATAGCTTCATCCAGGGGTTGCAGTGGCCTGTGCGTGCGCGTGGAGTTGGCCGAGGGTCACCGAGGCCCACACCGGGCTCAGCCCGTTACAGAGACACGTTGTTGTTGTGAACCCTTTGGCTTCACCGAAACTACACCCCGTTGTTACCAGTACCTCAGGAGTCCCTTTCAGACGTTGGGGCTTGTCAGTTCGTCACACCAACGTCGACGAGCATGGCATGCAGGAGCTAGAAACCACGGCCGGCACGGTCATTGGCAGTTCCCTTACACGTAGGGCTTATACAACTAGCTCTGATACGACTACATGGGTTACTGTCATTGAGTATGGCACTGCAGAGGGTATGAGACTATCGCCAACCGTGGTCTTTACTGGGGCGTCTCTTTAGGGGCAATGGTTCCCTACTAAAGCTGAACTAGAAGCAGACTTCCTAGGTTGGAAGTTTGACTATAGTCTTATAGGCTGGAGCAATAGCCAGATTGCCTTAAAGTGGCTGAAAGAGGTGTATCTGCCACAAACTAAGCCCGAAGGTGAGGTGTGGAGGTTACTGGTCCTCGACGAGCATTCCAGCCATACAACCGGCGACTTCATGGCCACGGCTTGGCTGTCACGGGCACAGCCCGTTCCATGTCAAGGGTTAGGGTTGTAGCGCTGGACCCCAGAAGTGGGGTCCTGCGGATGTGGACCGTGCGCGGCCCACACACGCAGGGTTTTCCCTGCGGGCGCCGTGCCTCCCACTTTCCGCTCCTCGTGCAACCACACAATATACATGCTGATACCTACCACGGCTCTGCAACCCGTGATATTGGCTAAATAAGGTCCAGTTGGTTTATCTACCTGCGTACACCTCCCACAAGACTCAGCCACTCGACCGCAGTGTTTTCTCAGCTCTGAAGAACTACTTCCGGCAAGCTACTAAGGCCCTAGCGAGCTTCACAGCATCGGCTGCCGTGAACAAGCGACGGTTCCTCTATTGCTATAGGGATGCATCCAAGCTTGGAATGTCCGCCAGGAATCTCATCTCTGGGTTCAGAAACACCGGTATTTGGCCACTGGATCCGTCCAAAGTGCTGGAAGACTCCGAGGCAGTCCTGAAAAGTCAGGCCCTCCCCGCACGGCCGGAAACACCACCCCCCAAGCCTAGGACTGAGTTCTGGACCCCTCAAAAGAGCCAGGATATCCGAATACACCAGCAGGGTGTAAGGGAGGGCATGGAAGCTAGTGGACGGCTGACAAGGACTATGTTGGCCAAGGCAGGCAAGGCCCTGGATGCTAAGAACGCCGAGATTGCATCTTTGAAGGCCCAGGTTGACCACTTAACGAAGGAATTGGAGGCTTACGAGCCACAGGCCCGTAAGAAGGTAAAAGAGAATGCCAATGATAAATTTGCAAGGATAGAGGATATAATCCAGGCAAAGGAGGATGCGATGAAGTCCCCGAAGAAGAAAAGGAGGAAAACCCAACAGAACAGCCACACAGTCGAGGAGGCCGAAGAGATAATTGTATGTGGCTTAGAGACTATTCGCCGGGCTGAAGAGGAGTAGAATCATCAAATTTGTATGTAGATTGCTTGCAAGTTGGATGAGCTAGATGTCTTCTATCCTAGTGGTGGTGGTGGTATTAGGATTCCATTGTGGGCTCAATTCCGTTGTTGGGTCCAGACGTCTAGGAGCAAACACTGCGGGCAAGAGATCGTTGCCGGCAATTGACGACCGTTACATTCTGGACGCCGTATCCCAACTCAAGGTTCCTTAGTCCCACCTATGGCACCATCTACTGCCTAGCCTCCTCAATACGTCTACGACGCCCCTATCCCGCCCGCCGACCTGGCCCTCCTTCTCCGCGACGGCCTCCCCAACATCGACACCCTGGCCCTGCGCGGCCCCGACCCGTCCAGCGGCCCAACGCTCACCACCGGAACTAGGAAAAGGACATGTGATCCCAATCGCTAGGCGCCGGCTCCTTCCTGCTATCCGCATATAGGCTCTCGTACCGCGCCCCCATGACGTAGCGCTCGAGGCGTTCCTTGAGGTCCTTTTTTTCAAGCCACGGGTCGAACCACGGGCCGGGCCGCGGCGGCTCATTGGGCACGTCGCCCCAGGGCCTCTCCCGAGGGTACCGGAAGTGGGCGTAGAAGCGCGCGAGGCCGGGCGGCTCGGCCGCCAGCCCCCGGAGCGGCCGCACGAGATCCGCGTACGCCCTCAGCAGCGCCGCTGCCTCCTCGGCCGTGGCCTCGCCGGCGCGGTCCGGCGCCCCGTTGCTCTCGTCCATCACCACCACCCGCAGGGTAAGCGCCGGCCGGTTGAGTCGGTCCCGGAGCCAGCCGACCGTGGCTAGCCAGTCCCGCGCCGCCGGGTGTTCCGGCCCGGGCCAGGTGGCGGAAGGGTAAGGCGGGAAGACTAGCTCGAGGAAGCGGAGGTAGGCGAGGGCGGACGCGGGCACCACGTCGCGGAGGAACTCGGACGCGGCGAATCTCTCGAACGGGTACGAGTTACCTTCTGGTGAGTCGGGTAGCCGCCAGACCGGCCACGCCTTGTAGTCGTGGATGATGAACCGGTTACGGGAAAAGAAGACGTACTGGGCCTCCTGGGATAGGGTGCGGCATACGAGGAAGAGCGTCGGCCCCGGCGGCGCCCAGCACGTGCAGTGCGACGAAAAGGCGGCGTGACGGCGCCGGCAGAAGCAGCCCTCGGGTCTGCCGCGGTAGCACTCGAAAAACTGTGTATCGTATAGCTCGTCCAGGTTGGTAAAGGGGGGCTCTACTGCGCGCCGGAGGCGGAGCAGCACGTACGCACGGTCTTGCCGGCTCCACGCCACCTGCCTCCGCGGCGCGACCAGGTCGGTATACTCCAAGATACGGACGCGGAGCTCGCGTGACAGGCTGGCCAGGGTAGCGGTAGCCGCCGCGCCGAGCGGCTGCTCCGAGGAGGCGGCGTGCGGAACAGGGGTGGGCAGCCCGCAGGCGTACACAGCGGCGTCTTGAGCGAGCTGCTGGAGCGGTCCCCCGTCAGGCGTCTTGGCTAGCCGAATCCGGCATTCGGATAGGTAGGAGCGAGGAAGGAGGAACAAGGGCGCGAGAATAGACTCGGCGAGATGGAGCGCCAGCGGGTGCTGCGGGTCGATATCGAATACGAGCGAGAGGGCGAGGCGGCCAGGGGTAATGCGAGCGAAGAGCTGGGCGGCGGCGGAATACCAGGTGCGTCGCACGTCGTCGGCGGCCGACGTCGTACAACCATCGCTTAGGAGCGGGGCTTGGTGAATATCATTGCAGTGCTTCTGCCGGCACCACCGCGAGTCGGACCAGTCGTACTCGTCATCACGGCCTTTGCAGCAGCAACTCTCGCTGTAGTCGTTTTCTGTCACTCTATTGTGGCAGGCCGCCTCGCGGAGGACAATCTTAAGCTGGGAGAGCGACCGGAGCGACGGCTCGGTGAGCGTACCGAGGGCGTGGAGCCCGGGTAGCTGGGCAGGGGCGTAATGGTGGACGACGAAGCTATTGGCCGAGTAAAGTAAGGCAGCTGCCTCGGTGTAGATGGTACGGCAGGAGATCAGAAGGCCATAGAAGTCGATCGGGTCGGGCGGGCAGCCCACGTACGCCCTGTAGCTGGCTCGTCCACCTCGCAAGTCGAACTGATACGGGCGGCCGTCCCACGACGCCAACCCCAAGTAGCGGTAAAGGCGCAGCCGAATGTCTGGGGTGAGGCGTAGGAGCTGGGGGGCCGATAGCGATGGCGATGGCGACGGTGACGGCGACGTGTGGGCGGCGTCGGGGACGACGACGCACGCCATAGTCTAAAGTGGGTATAGTGCCTTACACAGTACTAGAAGTTGGGACTTGTGACGAGTCACGACAACAGTCCGTGGGTCGGCGGACTCTGTGTGGCCTGGTGGATTATGAGATACTAGAGGATGGAGTTTTGGCAAGAGGCACAAAAGTCCACTCAATCAAATCAGCACGATGCAGAGGATGCAGAGTGTGGTTGCAGACGTATTGCTGATGGATCTGCTAGGGGAAGTCGGTTGCAGACTGCGGAGGGCTCAAGCTGCAACCGCACCTGGGAAATATGGGTGGGCTTGATCACGTGGCCACCTGTGGGAATTAACCGTCTTAAGATCGTTTTTTAACCGTGGGGGCGAAGCCCGCTGGGAGACCGCCGGGGGTCACAGGCCGACGACCGCGGCGCAGCGCCCGGGCAGCGGCCCGGCTACGCCGGAACTGCGGCACTGCGGCTACTCGTTGGACCGCGGTCACGAGTCACGACTCAAACCCGCTAGAGGGGCGAGGTTGGGACGGTTGGCCTGGGCCGCCCCCACCGCGACGGCTCCTCCGTTAAATGTAGGTATATTTGCACGATGGTCGGCATTGGTCGCTCTCAAAGTATGGAAAACATGACAGAACAGTTGATGCTCTTTTCACTACCTAGGTATGCAACTACCTGGTATATAGATACCTTGAAAAGATGTGAGGTAAAAGAGGTCTTAGCACGTAGGTACCTTACTTGACGCTATGGCGATGCATTCAAGAGGGGTGACATTGATCCCTCGTTAAAGTTGAGGTGTATAAGGTAGTGACCCGTCCAATGTCACTTCGGGTGGCCCAGGTCGTCCCAACCTCGCCCCCAGAGGCGGGTTGGGACCGTTGCGGAGGCCCAACCGCAACGAGCAGCGCTTGTTTCAGAGGGTTCCCATGCTCTCACAACCCAACGCTCAACCCCAACCGCTGTTGGGTGGTGGTCCCTGAGGGAGCTTACACCACCAGCCCCTCCTGGCTCCAGTCACTCAGCGCTGCCTCGTCTGAAACTGAGAGCCAAGTTGAAGTGGCCCGAGGCTGCTGCCCATGCTGGCCCGACCGCCCGCCGCTCGTGGCCGCCCTTGCGCCCTTGCGCCCCTTCCACTTCTCCCCCGTCTCTATCGGTTGCAACCTGGCAGCCCCAGCCCAAGATTCGTTGCGCTATAGGCCTCGAAGGACCATCGTGTTGGCCGGATTCCCAAACCAACAAGGCCAAACGGGGGCCTCCAATGGGAGGCAGGACTTGTACTAGCTGGTCTTCTCTATGAGGCAGGTACTTGATGACCAATAGCCTAGGACGGACTAGAGCCGGCCTACACTGTTTGAGTCTGTTTGAGACCCATTCCTCCGGCCCATGCTGTCAAGGCATAGGGTCTTGTTGCCAACGGAAATATTGGACTCCCTGTGTCACGCAGCTCTACTGCATAGGTTGGCATCAATAGGCACGATACTTAAGTCCCCTCGTAGACCGCGTTCTTGGTATTGGGCGACAGCTTCACGTCCTCACTCATTTCCTCCCGTACCTCCACTGCTCACTCAACGCCCTTCTTTCTCGCCGGCCGAGACCCGTCTCCGGTATTCAAATCAGTACCGAAGAACCAACACTATTTACCCTACCTAGGTAGGTAGGTAGCTACCTAAGCATCCACTCTACGCTCCCGCTGGACAGGGGCCCACCATTTCCACCTACTCTCGCTAGACGAGACCCCAGCCGTTTCCGCTCTCGCTGGACGAGAACCTAAACCGTTTCTACTCTCGCGGGACGAGAACCCGAACCGTTTCCGCTCTCGCTGGACGAGAACCCGAACCGTTTCTATTCTCGCGGGACGACAGCTCGACGCTCGGCCGTTTCTATTCTCGCTGGACGAGAGCCCAACCAACCTTTCCACCCTCGCTGGACGAGAATCCACCCAATCCCGCTCCTCCGGCTTTGTTAGCCGTCGTTGGCTGTCGTTGGCCGTCGTCTTGCCTCGAGTGATCGGGCCTCGTCTAGCCAAGAATGGCGGCGCCTCAAGGTTCTCAGAGCCTAGGCTTTGCGGAAGCCAACTGGGTTGCTATCCCAAATGTGCCAGGCGGATTCGTAATCGACAAAGGTCAAAAGGCGACCTGGGTTCGACAATTCGACGTGGGTACAAGGCCAACTTGGGTTCAGCTTGGCCAATATGGACAAGCGCTCTGGGACCATATTGTGAAGATCTATGGGAATTCCTTTCCCACTGAGAAGACAGGAAGCCGGATCGTTGCAACAATGTGTTACCCAAACAACACCTCGGAAGGCTACACAATTTTCCAGAGCACTATTCCCAGGGGTACGTGGCGAGATCGCATCACGGGCGACAGGCAGAAGAAGAAAGAAGAGAGGACTGCCCCCCCGCTGGTGCAGGGCCGCATACAAACCAATCTCGACCGGGACAGACACCAAGTTGGAGATCCACGCCGAGGACGGCGCCGCATTCCTGTGTGAACGGGCCAAAACAACTACAATGGGATGGTATGAGCTGTCCCGCATGGTCCCATACGGGCACAACATGGAGGGCGAGCCACCCGGCGTGATCCCGGTATGCACTCTGGGTAACAAGCGGCCGAGTTGCAAAGACGTCACAAGGCGGCTGCACATCTTAACCGCAATTACCGGAGCGACGCTCCAATGGATGGACACTGAAGCTCACAAGAACCCCCAGATCACCGCCAATTTCCTCACATTCGCTCAGTATTGGGCGAAGCGCAACAGTTCGGGCCACAGTTCAGGCAGCGACGAATTGGACAACGTGCTAAAGCTCATTGCAGATACCGGATGTAGGGGTGCGGATGGCCGCTACACTTATCGCTGCCATATTCCCGTGCCGGGCAGCAACAACAAGAAGTTTACTGTCGAGACCGTCATTGTTGATCCGTACGGCGTTGAGCACGAAGGGAAACTTTACTTCTGCTTCACTGAGAAGGGAGCCTATTTGACCAACCCCCCGTCGGTTGATACGAGTAATCCAAAGTACGACTCCAAGAAGGCGGGGAAGCTATATAAGATCGCGCAACAGCTTCAGGCTGGGAAACTCGCCCCCGCGTCCTACTTCGGAAATGAGGATGATGATGAGTTTGCCAGCGCTGCCTACGACGCTTTCGTCGCCAGCCAGTCTGGTGCCCATGCCGGGCCGTCCACTACTACCGGTAGCCGCCCGGGCAGCCGGGGCAGTGCCACCGGACAGCCCGCAGCCGCCTTCGGCTATAGCGCCCAGCAGCAGCACCACCACCAGCAGCAGCACCCCCAGCAGCACCCCCAGCAGGGCTACCAGCAGGGCTACCAGCACGGCTACCAGCAGGGCTACCAGCAGCAGCACCCCCAGCAGCAGCAGTACTTCGCCCACGCCGGCCCGAGCCAGCAAGCCCCGGCACCCGCGGCGCAGACGACGGCAACTCTTCCGCGCACGCCGCAGTGGCTTGCGCGGGAGGGCAAGAAGGAGGCCCTCCGGGTGCTGTTCGAGCCGAACGCGGGGCACTACATCGTCCAGGGCGTGTCCGACACCAAGCCCGACAAGGCCTACCAGATCTTCTGGTCGGCCAAGAAGAACAAGTTTTACATTGTCAAGACGGTGACGGATAGCAAGGGGAAGAAGACGCAGGAGCCGGTCTACCTGAAGGACCTCACTAATTACCAGTGAGGTTAGTGGTGGGTAACTCTCCTCTCCGGCTGGGTCGGGAGGGGTGTGCTGCTGCCGCTTGAGGTGGGAGCTTGGTTTGGGTTTTGGGTTTCTACTGGATAAAACGGGTGGCGCAATGCATCCAGATGCAGCTGACGATGGCGATGTCGGACATTACGGTGGGCTGCCAAAACCCCGTAATCGGATTCTCTTCAAGTTGTGAATAGGTAGCTTCTTTTTACCATTTTGGGAGGGTTTTACCGGCGTCTGGTCGTCTGTGGGGGACTGTGGTGATGTTGGGGCCTGTTGCCCCACATCCACCATATCTTCTGCAGCCGACCGACTGCCTTTTCCTCCATCCATCACACACTACACTACCCGAATACCATCACCATATTCGGCCAGTCCCGCTTGCTCCCCACGATAGATTCAGGAGCTGGGAGGCATACCCTGGGCACGTGACCCGCGCATGCCCCTGGATTGCAACTTCTGCGCCCACAGAAGTGGAGAAGTCATCGAGATATCGAACATCCATCGACAACCGGAACACTGTAGAGGGCGAAGCGAGGTGGAATTGTGCGATGCGCGACGCGACGCCAGGGGGCGCGGCGCGGCTTGGCGCGGCGCAAAGCCCTGAAACGGAAGCTGAAGATGCGATCATGGTCGTGCCTGGAGGAGAAGAAAACGACATTGGCATGCAGGAACGCATCGCGAACGAAGTGCCTGACCAACCACCCTCGTCGAAACGTCCGAGCCGTGCTCCGAAACCAAGCTTGAAGGTGCGCGAAGCCATGCAATCGATCGAGGGCGTGGCCACCACGGCGAGGAGCACCGCGATCGAGGTGACGCGGGCCACCGTGATGAGAGGAACACGCGCCCTAGGAGGAGAAAAGGGGGCAAACGGCCAGTCTGAGACTGGGAAGTCATCGCTACAGGTTCTCCTGGAGGCGCTCAGCGAGCAACGGAACTTGATCGGCGAACTCCGAAACGTGGTTAGCAGACAGCAATCCACAATTGAAGAACTGCATCGCCAATTTCAAGAACACCAACGCCAGATGGAAAAAGCAATCCTGGATACCAAGGCCCAACTAGCGGAAGAATTGAGACAAGCCCGAGAACAAATCGACGCCCTGGTACGCAACCCGAGCTTTACAGCTGCCTCTCAACCAAGCCCAAGGGCGTCATATGCCGACGTCGCCCGCACACCTCCAGCGAGCCAACCAAGCGGGGTGCGCACCCTCTCCACATCAAACACGGCACCCTCAGCTGTCACCGACACCCTATTCTGCACAGTTGACACGTCAAGAGTGGAAGAAGGGGAGAAGGATAAGGTCCAGGTGGCGGACATCAGGAAGGCGATCGAGATGGAGATCCAGAGACACGAGAATCAGGGTAACTGGCGCTGCGCAGCAGTGGTAAAGGAGGCCAGGAACCCGGACCGGATCAGAGTGATCTGCAGGGAAGAGAGCGAAGTTGCACTTGTCAAGGAAGCAGCGCAGAAGATAATGGTGCCAGGAGTGCGTATGCTGAGGGACCAGCTGTACCCGGTAAGGATTGACAATGCCAACCGGACAGCAGTCCTCGACACAGAGGGGAACATCCTTCCTAGAGCGGCGGAAGCATTGGGAAGAGAAAACGAAGTCAACATTGCCAAGATCGCCTGGCTCAGCAGGAAGGATGCTGGCAAAGCGTATGGTTCGATAGTTGTCTATGTAACCAAAGGCAGCGAAGCGAGACGGCTCCTAGATACACGCTACTTCCATTTGGCTGGGGAATCGGGAGAAGACATACTCGGTCCAGGCTTCCCATATTCTATCGCGCTCCGCCTTTGTGCCCTGAGCAACGAAGGGCTTCTCATTACCCTCGTTCTCGACGGCACTGACCGTGTAAGCCTGGAGGAGCGTATTGACGCTTTCCTGGTCCGCCCCAGAGAAGCGCGACTGTCGTTGTACCGTCATGGTGAGTCGAGAAGTGCGTTAAGAGTAGGAAGAACGACGAGAAGGTGAGGAGGAAGGGAGTTCTGGTGCTTGGGGGAGAGGAGGGAGGCCACGACAGCATGAGCGAGCCAGGCCAGCAAGGCCAGCAAGCCCAGCAAGCCCAGCGAGCCCAGCAAGGCCAGAACCAAGCCTCGAGGGTCGGCCGCAGTTGGTTCGCGTCCCCGAACTGGGGACGCGATCCTGGCGCCGAAAATGCACCGCCATCGCGAATGTGCAGGGCGCGTGCTGAGGGACTCATTGGGGGGTGAACGAAGTAGAATGGGCGACGCCTTCCGGCCTCCGTCGCCGGCTCCGTTTGCAGTCGTTACGGAGCCGGCCCCGATCTGGGAACGCGAACGGGTTCTCGGCCGGCAAAACTTCGGGCGAAGTGTTGGCTCGTGCTTGCTGAGTCATCAATTGCAGTTGTGCGAAAGGCAAGATTTTGCGACAGTTAACGCAGAGGGGCCTTGTTGCATAGCCTGCCCCCCCGTCCATGTCCCAGCAAGTGAGGCTGATGATACACGGCGAAAGCGCGTAGAGCATGGACGGGCTGCTTAAAATTAGGCCTCTGCATACCTCGCCCATGTCAACGCAGGAAGCTGGATTCGGAAAGCCAGAGGGATGTGCCCTGACCTGACACGCAGCCGGCCCTTGGCCCTTCAACAGTCATCCCTCTGCTTGCTTGCATTGGCTTGCTGACGTCGTTGCGGTAGGTGAGATCAACCAGCCCCCCAGCCGAGCCCCCGGGATTGCTACATAGTCGGCTTCAGGAATCACGCCGGTGTGCTCGGGTCTGCCGGCACCCGTCCACATTGCTGTGCTCACCCGATGAGAAGGCGTCGTGACTGCGAGTGGCTCTCAGTTGCCGCACACCGGCCCTTGGGCTGCTGAAGCCAAGGCATCCCGAATAGCGGCAGGACGGCGGCCGCCTGAGATCCGTCACGGTGCCATCCCTTCGCGTTTCCATTCTCCCATTCAAGGCGCGCCCGCCATTGCGGGGTGGTCCTGTTGGGTGAGGGGTACCTGGCCCCTCAGCGCCCGGGCGCTTGGCCAGGACCGGCTTGGCCGTTGTTTCCGTTGACCCCGGCATCCCCTGTTGAGTCTTGGACAGCATGCCAATCGCGGACCCTCGCCAAGAATGTCCGCTGAGATCCCGGCCAAGCCGCATCCGTCGAGGATCCAAACAAAGGAAGCGTTTGTTTCACGAGCCTGGAGAATATCTAGTGGGGGTGCTGAGTTGCGACGCAATAAGGCAAAGAGAGCTGGGCGGGCAGGCGGTTACGTACATACAGCATCCTCGGTGTGGCAGACCGCATGAGACTCGGCGGCATAAGCCATGACGGCCTCAACCGGCGTCTCGAAGAGGGAAAAAGCCAACTCAATCTGCATGTAACGTTGAGCCCCCCGTACTGAGCGTCATGACTGGCGTGGGGGATGTCCTCCCCCATCCCGCCCGTCCAAGGTCTCTGATGTCTTGACTGGCCCTCTGGGCTGTGTCTCGCCGATCGCGGTTGGGCGAGATTCTGCCGCCAATCTGGCGACTAAGAGGGAGGCACTCACGATAGTAATAATGAAAAAATTCGGCTCCGCGGATTGCCCAGTTTGGCCTGCAGCCAGTTGTCTCCGTGCCCCCCCCTGAGCTTGCAGCTTGCAGCTTACACAGTACGTATGTGCATATGTCCATGTAAATCATGAAAACATGCGGGCGCAACATCGTCCAAGATCTGCAGGAGCCGAGAGTATCATCGAGCCATTGCCCGTTTGCACTCGCTCCGCACCTTGCTAGTGAGCCAATCTGTCGATGTTGTCGGAGCACGCCGCCAGGACGTCAGCTAATTGAAGGGTGAGGGTGTGGATGTCGCGGTGTGGATCTGCGGACCTGCTTGGTCCTGCGTAATGGGAAGAAGCTCCTTGGTTCGGTGCATCGAAAGAAGGCTTCCAGAAGACATCCGGACGGTCCAATCAGGGATGTCATCGCCGGACGAGACTTGCTACTTGATACCATGGCCTTGCGGGGACTCGGGCCCGTTGGCCCATCCTCATCTGGGCAGAAGAGACAATAAGAATCGTCTATGCCCAACCGTCCGCTTGACCGAGCCAACCCTCGAATAGGAGTTGTCTCGGCCTTGTCATCCTCGTCTCGTGGCCGCCTGCAGAAGACGTCAGTGGAGTCAGCCATGCCGGCATCCGATGGCTGTTTGTTGCCCAAGGTACTGCATAACTATCAGTAACCGAGGTATTGTCGAGCACGCAAACTTCCATCATAGTCACTAGTCCCGCGGGGCAACCAAGACCTCGAGTAAAAGCTTCAACCCCGCCCACGTTGAGTCACTCGAAATAGGTGGGTAGACGAAGCCGTTTGAGAGGAGAGACTGGTCTAGTTGGCTACGGCGGAGTCCGTAATAAACGACCGACCGGGACGCGCTGCGTGGGGGTCGAGATAGTGAGCAGCCATCGCAACCGGCGTTTGGTGACTGCCAAGGACATATTCGCCCGAGCATCGACGAGCTCTCTCCATCGGAGGTTTGTCTTGTTGATGACGGTTGGCCGATGGTATCCGCGGGGGTACCTTGCTGAGCCGTTCTCACGGCTCAGCAGCCCGCACTTCCGATCCGATGTCGCAAGATGGCTGGACTCTGCTGCCTGGGTCGGCCCCGCCAGGTGGTGGTTGGCCGAAGTCGAGATAAAGATGGGAGTCGGTCCTTCGTTAGCCGCCTTCGCTGCTCGTCATGTGCAACACGGACCCCAACCGTGCGGGCAAGCGGTGTGGGCTGCTCGTGCCGAGTGATTGGGAGAATCCGATGAGCTTGCGACCCGAGAGACTGGATGCGAGATGCAAGTTGACATCCTTGTGACCGGGTTTTCAAAAAAAAAACGGGCAGAGAAAATATAATGACTTTCGGTTGACTCCAAGCGAAATGTGATGGGGAAAAACAGGAACAAACAAGGCAGGCACGCCAGAGCGGGAGGCGGTGGAAAGCTGCAGTTTGTGGCTTCCCGGTATGAATGAACTCACATCGACTTGGAGTTGTATCAATAAAGTTGCAGTTTGAACTGATTTGTCTCTCGTTTCGGTTTCAGACCCAAATAATCCAGATGCTACGAATTGGATGACAACCCTAACCCTCTAGTACCGTAGCGGAGTTCACTTTTACACTCCGGTTCCAGGTTTCCACACTGAGTTCCACCCCCCGTCGGTGTTTAGCTCGGTGCTCCGTCTGAGGCTTCTGATTTCCACTGCTTCCTACGAGATTAGGTGCGTTCCGGGAAAACCATTGTCCTCAAGACTCAGGCGAGCTGCCTGCTCTGGCTCCCGTCTTACAACAGCTTCTTTCCTTTTTGAGCCATGCTCCAGGGGCTGGGACATGCTGCTTCCTCTCTATGGATCCCATGGTGTATTTGACACATTTGCCCTGCATGGATAAGATAGAATAGATGGCTATTAGACAATCGATCTCTTTGTTTTGTTTTCTGTCTTTGTGTACTATCAACCCACTTACACTTCTAGAACTGTAACTGATCATGGCTCCCACCGGCCCCTTCAAGCTCGTCACCGTCAACACAGCACCCGACCGTGCCAAGAGGCTGATTGGCCGTGTCGTCGAGGATGTCAAGGACCAATACACCATCATCCACGCTGCCAATGCCGCAAGTGAGTGTCATCCCCTTTTCTCTCCCCTCGTGCACACACCAAGAAGAACTGGAACCAACTGACCCGTCCACAATCATAGGCATAGACGAAGTCCGCAAGACAGTGGAGGAACACCAACCGAACGTCCTAGTAAGTGTCGGTCAACATGGGTGATTCCATGTAACGGATCGTAAGTCTGAGACAACGTACAGTTTACCGCATCCATGTGGACGCCTGAGGAGTCCCAGCAAATCATCGCCATCGCCAAGGAGATTGTGCCTGGCCTCAAGACATTCTCCCTGCCACAGGGCCTGCAGGTGGAAAGGGGGCCGGATGCCGTGGTCGAGTACATTAAGGAGAACCTTCCTGCATTGTTGGGTTAGGGAGAAAACGGGGGGAACTGTGTTTAGAGCATGTTTCTTTCTATTAGAGGTCATAGCTTTGGCATCCCATATCACGAAATAAAGGCATTATCTAGAACAGCATCGTCTAGAGATACCTGGGCGATCTCACCCTCATTTCTCGTTCTGCATCACATTGTACAGACTCCCAATGTGCGGCTGGATCTCCACCACAAACTCATCCCCGTCATGCAACAGCTCCTGCGGCTTGTGCGCAAACCCGACACCAGCGGGTGTGCCCGTGATGATGAGGGTGCCCTTGGGCAGTGTCGTGCCCTGCGAGAGGAAGCTGACGATCTGCTCGACCGAGAAGATGAGGTCCCTGAGTTCTGTTAGTTCCTGTAACAAACCGGCCTCAACAACAACAACAACAACCCCCTCCCACAAAAAAAAAAAAGAAAACTTACGTCAACCCGCTATCCTGCACCACCTTGCCATTCTTCAACCCCCTCAACCGCAGCTTCCCGACGTCCGGCACGAGCTTCTTGGCCACCAACACGGGCCCGATGGGGCAGGCGCCGTCGAAGCCCTTGGAGTAGCACCACTGCGACTGCGCAAACTGCGACGACCGGCTCGAGATGTCGTTGCACGCCGTGTAGCCCAGCACGTAGTCCAGCGCGTCGGCCTCGGACACGTTCTTGGCCTCCTTGCCGAGGACGATGGCCAGCTCGGACTCGTAGTCGGCCGAGTCGCTGGCGATGGTGTGCTTGGGGATGATGGTCGGCGCCGGGTAGGGGTCGGCGAGGCAGGTTGGGGGTTTGCTTTTTTGGGGGGGAATCGTGTTAGTTGGTTCCGGAAGAACAACAAACCAAGGGATTGGTTGAAAACGTACAGGAAGACGGTGGGGATATCGGGGATGGTCATCTTGGCTTCTTCGGCGTGTTTCTTGTACTACTCGAGGAGGGAGAAGAGGTTGTCAGCGGACATAGTTGGGCGTCTAGTGCTCTCGTGCCTCACTCACGTTCAAGCCGACACAGCGGATGGTCCCGACCTCCTGCTGGGTCAGAGGTGAGAGGATGCGGCCGATGACGGCAGTCTCGCCCGTTGGCGAGCCCGCGTCCAACACCGACTTGCCGCTGTACACCTTGACCTGGACATCGTCGCCCTTGCGCACGGCGGCGCCGACATCGACGGAAGCGTCGGCGGGCTCGCCGATCAGGATGTTGCTGTCGTTGCCCTTGGGCGCGAACCGGACGAGGCCTGGAACCGTATCAGTGACTGCACCCTCTCCAGAATCAGCGGCCGAGTCGAAGCTCACGATCGAAGGACATCTTCACGGGTGCTGATGGTGGTTCTCGTGGATGAATTGGAAAAGAGGGGGTCAGAACTATGCAACGACACTGAGCACTCGATTCCTCGATATATCCGCAAGTCAAGTCTAGAGTCTGAAACCTCCAACGGGCGGGACGGGCGTTCGGGGTTTAAATATGGTGCCGCCTCCTGCGCAACCGCCCTCCTTGCAAACACCGGCTCGACCCGCCAGAAAAAGGGGGCAATGCAGCAGAAAATCGGGCTACATCAGCCTAAGGAGGTAAAGCCCCCGGCAGTCCATTAGCATTTTTTTCGAATCCCTTGCCCGTGTTTGGCCGCCGTACCGCGGGAAAGTGCCGGATGACGAACTCAACTTGCCATCTCCACTGCAGCTTCCCCTTCCCGGAGTCCCACCACCTTCCCCGCAGCCTGCGAGGAGGGGGAGTTCTCCGCAGCCGGTGCCCCACCTTAGGCCCGCCTTCTTGAGATGCTTTGGCGATCGAATTGTGGAGTCTTGAAGTCTTCAAGTCGGAGGGAAGCATCGGATTTACGATCATCGACTCCGGGTCGTATAACAAAGCCAACAGCCACGATAACCAAGGTATGCAGATGCGATCCGAAAATACGCTTGGCAGTGGTTGCACTTCGAGTCTCCTCTACTGCCAACAAAACTGTCTTGACTCTGAGAAATCGACTTTATTCCTATACCTCTAGCCAACCAGTGACTCTCCTCCTCTATATCAAAAGACCGGAACTAGCCGCTCTCTCTCAACGATCAAGATAGCACCGCCGGCTACACTGACTTAGGCCGTGGTCGAGGCACAGCCGCCACCTCCCAGACCTCCGCTGCACAGCCGGGTGCAACCAATCCCAAGCTCGGCCACCTTGATGCACTGGTTTTTGTCGAGCCTCTTGAGGAGGTCGCCCTTGCAGCCGCTGCCGTCGTTGCCCTGGTAGGCGAACCACGTGTCCGAGACGGCGTCAACCTTGATGGACTTGATGTTGTCCGTGATGGGAGCATCGCCGCTGGAGAAGCCGTTGAACACCTTCTTGTCGACCTCATTGCCACTTGGACAGGATTAGCCAAAGTCTATATTATTGCAGGCTGATGTTACGTACCAGTTCTCGTCGTCGTACATCTTGGTAGCGGCGCCGAAGACGGTGCTGGCGAGGCCGGCGACGAAGAGGATGGTGGTGGTGGTACGCATCTTGGATATTGGATGAGAGTTGATTGGTTGTGTTGGTATGAGTGTTGTTGTTGTTGCAATTGTTGTAATGCTGTTGTAGTTGTTGATGCTGTCTTGATTTTGTCTTTCAGGGAGAGGGACTCGACTGATTTATACCTTTTCTTTCAACTGCCAACTTCTCAAGAGGTCCCGTATATTTCTCAACGATCCGTCCAAAGGCTCCATTCCAGGGCCAGAAGCAGGTCCTGGCCATCTCTCAATTGCTGGCCTCAACTTTGTATCTCAGCTAAGCGTTTCGTTTCGGCTCAAGGGGCCTGATCGGACCTCAAACCGACCTCACCAATTTTTTGACACGACAAACATCCTGTGGGGCATGGTAGCAAGACCGGATTGTGAACGCCAAGAATCTCATGTCATGTTGGGGCGAGGAGGCCACGCAAGGCATCAGCGAGACTGGTGCTGACCGACCACCCGGCCAAGCGCTGATGCTCGTTTGGTGCCTCAGAACCCACAATTTGAGCGGCTTACTGTTTTAACTTGAGAAAAAAATCCACCGAGAGGCCTCGGACTATGTTGCTGAAACAATCGAGAATGGTCCGAAGAAAACAACCAAGAATGGGTCCGAGGCGCCCGCTGCATCGGCCGATGACCAAGTCCGGGACGACCAAAACCCTCCGTGGGCTCGGAAGAATACTCATGTAACACCAGAAAGAAAGCGAAAGCTTATAAAATTAGCGCTCAAGGCTACCCGAGCTGTAATACTCGGACCATAAAACGTAAAAAGCGACACATACTAGGGAACATTCCGGTGCCTAGGCACTCCGAAACCAACGGTGATCGAGAGCCTCCCGGGCCGTGATCCTCCCCTTTGGGTCCAAACTAGTCATCTTGGTTACGACATCCCTGAAGCTCTCGTCGACGTCATCCCACATGGAGAAGGGCTTCCGCGGGCTGTCGCTGGTGAACTCCTCCATCACGGCCAGCACGAGATCGCGCCATTGGGCGCTCTCGTCGTCCAGGTGATCCAAGAGGCCGACGAGCCCCGGGCCATCCCCGAAATGAGAGAGCAAGCGCTTCACAATGATACGTTCCTGCTCGGCCTCGCTTAATTCTGCCCCTTTATCGTCGACAAGGCGGATGACGATGCGCCGAAGCATGGTATAGATGCACTTTTTTTTCGCGGGCTCTTATCAGACCTGGAAGCTGCTGCCACGGGAGGTGGGTGAAGCATGGCATTACTTACGACAAGGCCGAAGGAGAAGATATCTGAGGGCAGATTCATACGGCCGGCGGCGTGGGCCTCTGGGCTACGCCACATTGGGTTGCCGAGTCGAGCTCCGCGAACATTCAAGTCAGGAGGAATCGCACAGCCCATCTCGAGGTCACCTATCTGCACTGCTTTCACGTCAATGACGCCATTGGGAGTTTCGTCATAGTCCACAAAGATGTTGTTGGGTTTGATGTCTTGTAGTAGAGAGCCTTGGTTAGTTCCCCCGGTTCTGGTGAAGGTTGTGAGGTATTGCTGCTTACCGCTGTGGAAGATATTCTGATCATGCAGGTCGGCCAGCCCAGCCAAAGCCTCTCGCAGTATCCACTTCCTGGTGGCATCGGAAAGACTCTCATTCTTGGCCAGTTTCAAAAGGTCATCGGCCAAGTAGCGGTAGAGAAACAGGAGGTGGTGAGGAACCGTGTCCACCACGGTTCGCAAATTAGGGCAGTCCGCAAGAGGTCTCTGCAGGTCAAGTTGGTATTCGAATTCGGTGTGGAAAACGTTCTTTGCCACGTATTTCTCGTGCTCTTGGGTGCTATGGAATACCGGGTGTCTCTACTCGTCAGTTTCGTGCACGCCGACGTGATAAGTTGATATTGTTTGGTACGGGTGGGATGCGTACGTGGCCAGGTAGACGCAAGACAGCACGGGATCTGTCCTCTGCTGGAGCATTTTGGTGATTTGGTATTGTCTCCCAGACAGGCCGACCAGCCTTGTGCCCAGAGCCAAGGGCTCGCTGGGCTCCTTAGTAGGGGCCATGGCTTTTTCGAACATGCTCCCCATTGCTGCCGTAGCCAACGACACGGCTGACAGACCAGGGGGGCGCTTGAAAGACTGGCAATGGCCAGCGAAGGGAGGACGTGATAAAGCTGGGCTAGGTCTGATGACACATGATCTGAATAGGCGAATGAAGACTGGCGGGCTGACACTCATGATTTTCAAAGCAAGGGCACGAAGCTTGCACCTGATGTCCGACGAGGAACAATTGGGGAGGGAGTTGCTGTGAAGGACGGAGGTCCACGGGACGGGCCGACCAACCCTGTCAAATCCCCAGCGCGTCACATTTGACAGGGGTCCCAGTCCAACGACTCGCGACTTTGAAAACATGTCCGGAATACTATATCTCTCTCGATGTAGTATAGAGTACATACAGGTAAGGAAATCCACTCACCCCCGTCCAACCCCTGGGGTTAACCAATAACCCGCAACGGATCTTGTCATGTCATCCGTCACAAGTCATACGGTCTCGAATCTGTAAATATCAGATGGGGTTTCCTTTTCGCCAGGTTCAATATTGTCTCGGCAAACACCCCGTTCGCCCACGCGAACCAGCTCCCTAAAGCCACCCATGTCAGTCAGCCCCATGAGATACCCCAACGAGAAGAAGATAGGACTTACGTGTGAATGAATGAGCATAATTCACGTTGACACTCTCGTGTATCAACCCAAGTTTGCTCGAGGTGAGCACCAGATGTAGGCACTGCATGATCTCGTCGTCGTCATCCGACGTCTGCGCCTGTACAAGCAGACTCATGGGCCAGGCATTCTGCAAGCCAATGTGCGGTCCTATCAACAACAACGTCAACAGGTCAGCCAACAGTGCACTCACCCAAAGACTCCACCAAAACAAAACATACCTCCAATCCCCTGAAACTGCCTCCCCGTCAGGAAATACGGATTCCCCGTCTTCTCCAACAACATCTTCCTCGTATTCCGATACGTGGCATCGTCCGCCCTGACAAACCCCATCAGCGGCAGCGCCAGTAAGCTCGGGTAGTTGGCGTCGTCCATGAGCAGCGCGCTGCCGTAGCCGTCGACCTCGTACGCGAACACGTCGCCGTACTTTTTGTGTCTGACCACGCCGTGCTCCCAGATGCCCTCGGTGATGCGCCGGCTCCAGTCCTCGAGCGTCTGGGCGAGCTCGGCGTCCGTCGACGACGACGACGACGACGTCTTGCCGCCCGCCGCCGTGGACCCGGACCCGGACCCGAGGAGGATGGCCGCCGTGCGTCTCAGTTCGACGGCCATCTGCGCGTTGGCGGGGATGAAGAAGCCGAAGATGGTCGCGTCGTCGCTGGGGCGGAAGGCGGAGCGGATGAGCCCCGTGCCGTTGTTCAGCGGGTTGCCGACGCCGCCGAGATTGAGGGTTTCGGTGCCCGTGTTGGTGTTTCGCTGAAAGGTGTAGGTGTTGTGCCGGTAGCCGCCCGTTTCCGAGTCAAAGGTGCTCTGGCTCTGCTCCTCCAGGACAGAGAGAACCCTGCCTATGGCTTTGTACCAGCGGGGATTCATAAACTCCTTGCTGCCTGTGTGGCTGTGGAATTCGTTGGCGAGCGCGAGGAAGTGGGCCAGCGAGTCGAGCTCGTACTTGCACTCGAAAACGGCGCTGGGTTCGTAGATGGGGTGTACGGCGTCATCTTGCCCGTTGAAGCTGACGGGGAGGCCCGAGATGGGGGGAGGTTGGAAGGCGTTGCAGTAGGGCGACTGAATCACATACTCGCTCTGCGTGTTGATGGCACCGAGGATGAGGGTGAAAATGGACGGGTCCTTCATGGCTAGGGCCTGGTATGGCTTCAATTGGTTGGTGCTGTCCCGCAGCCACTCGGCTAGAATGTCTCCCGTGATGATGAAGGATTGGGACCCTTCCCACTCGCCCTCGTCGAGCCAAGCGTCCTTTTCCTGCCGGCTGCGCAGCTTCTGCTTTATCTTCTCGTCCTTCCCATCTGTATGGAATTTGACTGTCGTGTCGGTGGTGGAGGGGAAAGCATTTTCGAATAGTCGCGCCAGGTCAGGGTCCTTCATGCGCGAGGTCATGTCGGCGATGACCTTCTCGATCGCATCCGAGTGGAACGTCCGACAGCGAGAATTGGGTCGCTGGAAAGGGAGCTGAAGGGGTCCGTTGCTGAGAGGGGGACTGCGCGGTTGTCAGCTTGCGACCATGATGGTGAACCCGCTGGCCGGTCGCGCAATGCCACTCACTGCGGGAAGGTCGCATAAACGGCATAGTCCGGACAGGCTGCCTTATCGAAGTTGCCCGTCAACGGCTCTTGGTTTTTCTCCCAGCCTGGCGCTGTCGCCGCCGCCAGGAGCGGCAGTGCCAGCGAGCACCATGTAAGACGATGCATTTTGTCTGAGTTGGCGAGCTTGCGGTTGCCCTGGTGGAGGCAAGCGCACAGAGTCGGGTGCTACCTATGCAGGAAGAAGTTCCTTGGGGGCTGGCAGCCTTGATTCAAACACAGGGCGCGTCGTCACCAGTACGGCCCCATCTCTGTGAATGCCACTTCGTAGAGCTCGTCTGTCAAGTGGGAGCTGGTTTGAGCCTTTGGGTGTGCGAGGAAGACAGCGAGGCGAGAGCTCGCGAGGCGGCGGACGCAGGGCCAGACTGACGTTGCATGGTTGCCCGCGGCAGATAAGATTGGCGCCTCTCGGCCCAGCTAACCGGCTTGGCGGGGTCGACAAGGGCCCTGGACCCCTTTCAGAGTGTGGGGAAATACTAGTAGACCGGACCCCTGATTGCGTAAACAAGCAAGTCTGGGATACCTACCGAGGTATGTATGACATCCAAAGCACATGTTCCAATACACTGCAAGCTGTTTCCTACGTGACGACCATCGCGGGATACGGGGTGGGATATATTGGAAGGAGAGGCGCTATCTAGCATAGTCCCTGTCGCAGTCCCGATCACTTCTTGGAGAAGAAAGACATGATGCTGCCCTGACCCTTCTGGCCTCCCTTCTTTGGCTTTGCAGCCTGCGCCGCCGGGGCGGCCGAGCTCGTTGTCTTCGGCTTGGTGGGCGGGGGAGGCTCGTCCTCTGAGAAAGATTCCCAGCCCGGCTCCTGGATGGTGACTATAATGGACTGTTAGCCTCGAGGTTGTGTGCATGTAAACGAGCAGCCACGTACCGAGATATCCCTGATCGTCCATGACCTGCTTCTTGCGCATGACCCGTCTCTTGCCGCGCCGCCGACCGTTGGCCGAGGCGGTAACAACTTCTGTCTCCTCCTCCTTTGCGGGCTCGGGTGCTGGCGGTTCTTCCTCCATAACCTCCTCCTCGGGCGACTCCGCTTTCTCTGGTGTCTCCTCTTCACCGTCCTCGTCCATCATCTGCCTAAGCTCATCCTCGCGCTGCTTCTTGCTCTTGAACCCCGAGGTGCTCCGCGGTTTGGGCTGCGGGAGCTCGTCATCATCCTCCCCATCATCAGACATAGGCTGCATGCCCGGATCTTCATCGCTGGGAGTGGCCGGCTGTGAGGTTTCCGCTTCCTTCTTGACCTTGGTTGGTTTCGTTGCTGCTTTAGAGAAGGCTTGCATAATGTTGGAACTGCCACCACGCTTCAAGGCTGGTGCGGCTTTCTTGGCGGGTCCTGAGGAGGAAGTTTTCTCAGCCGTCTCCTGAACGGGCTGGGAAGGCTTCGACTCTTCCTTGACTTTTGCCGATGCCGGCGCTTGTGCAGACTTTGGAAACATTGGTTTCGCCTGGGGTTCCGCCGCAGCCGCTGTAGCGGCAGCAGCAGCTTTTAGGCCCGCTCCTTGTCGTTCTCTGCGGCGCACCCTAGAATTGGTGATTGGGACGAGACTCTTCTGGTCATGTCCAGGATTGAGTGTAAGCACTCGGTTAGCTGCATCGGCGAGTAGGGCCATGTCCTGTTGCATGGTCAACCAAAGTGACTCGTGCTTGCGACGTGGGGCGCCTAACCTTTGTTGGGTGAGGCCCAACACTGTAGACGTGAATAGCAGTGACCTCCTCATATTCCTCAAGGGTTTCTTGAAGCCAGTCAGGATCTTGATCGCAGAAGCTGGGACTAATAACCGACCTTTGAGCCGCTCCTCTGTGATCAAGGAGATCGTGGTCGTGGGGGTGGGCACGACGTCGGCCAAGGCCTCGGGTTCAGGCGGCGAGCTTGCCATCTCAATGTCGCCATCACCGCCATTCTGGGTTGCTGATGGCCCATCGCTGGCATTTTTGGTGCCGTACACCACGTAAGTGGCATGCACAGTTCCAGGACGCTTCGCATTTTGGCTCCTGTGGTAGTCAAACAGCATCCTGGGGCAAGTTAGCTCTACCCAATCTCCAACACTAATGCGGGATCATACTGCTTTGCTACGTTGACGTTGACGTGCAGAGCCCGGCTCAATAGCCGATAAGTGACCTGGGTAGATGGTTCTAAATTAGTGATGGTTCCTATTTCTGTCGCTGTTTAACATCAAGATTGATTTCTTACCACCTTGTCCTCGGCGAGGATATTCTCGGCCAGAAACTTGTGGTAGTCGTTCATCGTGGGCTGGCGATGTGGTTCCGGACTCCCGTGGAACCTTGGTGGAATTTCGAGGTGGTGATGGAGGCAAGTTGAGACCCGCGACGCGAACTTCTGGAAGCGCGAAGTCACGTTCTTGCAATAAACGACCAACCCCCTGCAGATTATGGAGGTCTCACTCGCAAACTGGGAAATAACTCGAAATCTTAGTGCACCTACCCCACCCGTGGATTTTTTGACTACCCCACTATGCTCATTACATCAAAAATTGCATCGACCAACCCCCTGCAGATTATGGAGGTCTCACTCGCAAACTGGGAAATAACTCGAAATCTTAGTGCACCTACCCTACCCGTGGATTTTTTGACTACCCCACTATGCTTATTACATCAAAAATTGCATCGCTCAGCCTCCTCTAAGCTAATAAGCTAACCCTGGCCACTCACGCCACTACACTCAACCCTGGCCACTACACTCAACCCTGGCCACTACACTCAACCCTGGCTACTGCACCTAACCCTGGCTACTGTACTCAACCCTGGCTACTGCACCCAACCCTGGCCACTGCACTCAACCCTAGCTACTGTACCCAACCTTAGCCACTGCAGCCAACCCTGGCCACTACAGCTAACCCTAGCTACTGCAGCTAACCCTAGCTACTGCAGCTAACTCTGGCTACTAGCACTCAACCCTGGGTACCGTAGCCAACCCTAGCTAGGGCAACCCTTGGTACGCGCATCCCTAGGTCTGGGTCGGTACGCGTAAAACCGTCGCATGCCTGGCGGTCTTCCATCTTCCACCACAATAGCCCACCTCCATTTTCCAACACAACAACTATCTTCTATTTTTCCCTTTTTCAACTACCTTCTACGGTATCGGCAATTGATTTTTCATATACTACTATTTCTCATTTTCTTTCTACTAGAACGCGCGTGTATTCAATTGTAAACGGGCCTCTATACATCTATCCAACAAGTGAAAATTCAATATACGAGGAGTTGCAACTACTTTGCTTAGTTAAATCTACCTAGGTGTAGACCAATCCACGATTTTTGGGTTATTTCCCAGTTTGCAAGTGAGACCTCCATAGCAGATGCGGATCGCGGTGGCTTGCAGCCCCCTGTGCAGCCCTGTCGTTCAGTGATTCGTCGGCCCCATCTGGCACCAAGGAAATTGGATGGAACCTTCAAGGTGCTCATCCATTTCCAAGCTGCCCGGGGCTTTCGCGATCGCGATTCTTGCTTGTCCACAAGGGGTTCTTTTTTCCACCACTGCGCCCACTCGTTCAAAGGCGGCCGCACCATGACTCGCCCAAGTCCTGTCGTTTCACCTCTTTGAATTCACTTTTGGATTCTGTATCCCGGCGGCTCATCGCATCACAACTCGCTTACCGCAACAACAACCTGAAGCCGACGTGGCCGAGACACGGCGCGTTGCGCAGCCAGACAGACCGACGACACCATGGCTGCCTTTCCGCAATTCCGGTTCCTGGCCATCGCCATCATCTTCCACTTCGCGTACATATTTTCCATCTTCGATATCTACTTCGTCAGTCCCATTGTCTCGGGCCTGCACTTGTTCGAGATAGAACGGGCACCATCGAGTTCGGCACCAGCAGATCGCTTGGTGCTCTTCGTGGGTTCGTAAAGCAATATACCTTCTGCTCCCGCCAAAGGCGCCGGTTGTGCTAAAAGAGCCTCTTTTGCAGGAGATGGCCTGCGCGCTGACAAAGCGTTCCAATCGCATCCCGAGCCCTACCCCGAATCCGACGATGACCTTCTTCCGAGGCCCCTTGCCCCTTTTTTGCGGTCCAAGGTGCTCGAAGAAGGGACCTTTGGCGTTTCTCACACGCGCGTGCCGACCGAATCGCGACCCGGCCATGTGGCCCTTATTGCCGGTCTATATGAAGATGTCTCTGCGGTAACGACGGGCTGGAAGATGAACCCGGTCGACTTCGACAGTCTATTCAATCGCAGCCGACACACTTGGAGCTGGGGCAGCCCCGACATTTTGCCCATGTTTCAGCATGGCGCTGTCCCGGGCAGGGTCGACGCCTTCACTTACGGTCATGAACTCGAGGATTTCTCTTCGGATGCGGTAGTGCTGGATCTCTGGGTGTTCGACCACGTCAAGGAATTCTTCGCCGAGGCGCGCACCAACAAGGCGCTCAACGATGCGCTGAGGCAGGACAAGGTTGTCTTCTTCCTCCACTTGCTAGGATTGGATACCGCAGGCCACTTTTTTCGGCCATATTCGAAGGAGTATCTCAACAACATCAAGGTAGTCGACAAGGGCGTGCAGGAGATCGCCGAGTTGATGAAGGACTTTTACAACGACGACCGGACGGCTTTCGTTTTCACCGCGGACCATGGCATGAGTGATTGGGGCAGCCACGGTGACGGCCACCCTGACAACACCCGGACACCCCTGATTGCTTGGGGTTCAGGGGTTGCCAAGCCCCAGCGCTATCCGGGAAAGGTCGCGCCAGGACACGATGAGTACTCCTCAGATTGGAACCTGGACCATGTCAGGAGACACGACGTCGCGCAAGCCGATGTGGCTGCTCTCATGGCTTATCTTGTCGGCACCGAGTTCCCCGCAAACTCGGTCGGTGAGCTTCCCCTGTCTTTCCTAACAGCCAGTCTCAAGGAGAAAGCCGAGGCGTCCCTCGTCAACGCGCAGGGGATTCTCGAACAGTACCGTGTCAAGGAGGAAACGAAGAAGAGAACAGAGCTGAGGTACACGCCTTACAAAGCCCTGAGTGACGAAGGCCTGGAGACCGAAAGCCGGGTGGCGCACATCCGGCAACTCATTGAGGCCGGGAGCTACGAAGAGGCAATCGAGGAATCGGCCGCTCTCCTGAAGGTCGGCCTTGCCGGTCTGAGATACTTGCAGACCTACGACTGGCTGTTCCTGCGGGCCCTCGTCACCGTGGGGTATCTGGGGTGGGTGGCATACGCGCTCACTACCGTCGTCGATCTCCATGTGCTGCACGGACGCATCCAGCCCTCGAGGACTCTCGCTGGAACTCTTGTTGCCATGTCCATTTTGAATGTGCTTTACGCGTCCTTTGTCGTTTCGAAGTCGCCTCTTACGTACTACGCATATGCATTCTTCCCCGTCTTTTTCTGGGAAGAAGTTTATGCCCGCCGGGAGAGCTTGGTGGAGGGTGGCAAAGAACTGTTTGGCCATATCAAGTCAGGAGGAAGTCTTGTTACACTGATTTTCAACTGCGCCATTTATGTCGGAATTATCGAGTCCTTGGTAGGTCGGGTTAGTCCCTCAATGCCTTGGACAAGCGGGCTAACCACTGTAGGCTCTGGGTTATATCCATCGCGAGATCCTCACAATCCTTTTCGTCATCGGCGCTTTCTGGCCTGTAGCCTACGGTATCTCATTCCTGCAGAAGCACGCCGCGCTGTCTGCCACATGGTTCCTCTCCTGTCTTGCCATGAGCACCTTCACACTCCTTCCGGCTATGAAGACCGAGGATGTGAACCTGATGTCAGTTCCCTTGAAGCAACTGTCTCATGGCTCGAGCTAACTTGTTTATACAGCATGGCTGGCGGTGCCTTGATGGTCATTGTTGGCGTCCTATACCTGATTCTGGAAGACTTTGTCCTCGCCGACTTTACCTGGCCTGAGAAGCCCCCTCAGAGGAACCATGTTTCGAGGACGCTGGTGGGTATTCAGATTGGCCTGACCCTTCTTTCCATGGTTGTTACCCGATCTAGCGCCCTGTCCATGCAGGCCAACCAGGGCCTTCCTCGTGGCAACCAGATCGTGGGCTGGGTTGTTCTCGGTGAGTTCTAGATGACAAGAACACAACACAACAACGGTTTTGCTAACCCCGTCGCAGTTGCGTCGCTGCTGATGCCGCTAGTATACCGCATCCGGCCCAACAACCACTACATGCATAGGATCTTGGTCATCTTCCTCACCTGCGCGCCTACCTTTGTCATCCTGACCATCTCCTACGAAGGCCTCTTCTACCTCGCCTTCTCCGCCATCCTCGTCAGCTGGGTCCGCCTCGAGCATGCCGTCTTCCAATTCTCGCCATCTCGATCCTCATCCCCCCTCGAAGAAAAGAAGACGCTCACCTCCCCCCCCTTCCGGCCCCTCACGCTCCACGACGCGCGCGTGGCCCTCTTCTTCTTCGTGCTCCTCCAGTCGGCCTTCTTCAGCACGGGCAACGTGGCCTCCGTCTCGTCCTTCAGCCTCGAGAGCGTGTGCCGCCTCATCCCCATCTTCGACCCCTTCTCGCAGGGCGCCATGCTGATCCTCAAGCTGATGATCCCCTTTGCCCTCGTGTCGGCCAACCTGGGCATCCTGAACAAGCGGCTCGGCGTGGCGCCCTCGGCGCTGTTCATGGTGGTCATGGCCATCAGCGACATTTTGACGCTGTACTTTTTCTGGGTGGTCAAGGACGAGGGGTCGTGGCTGGAGATTGGGTCGACGATCAGCCACTTTGTGATTGCGAGCTTGATGTGTGTCTTTGTGGCGGCGCTCGAGGGCGTGAGTGCCGTGTTTATTGCGGGCGTGGAGGTCAGTGAGGGCGTGGTGAAGGCGGTTGGGGAGGGGGCGGTGGCCGACGTGTTGTTGAAGACTAACGCGGTGGTGGAGAACTTGCCCTCGACTGGGGATGGTGCGGCTGCTGGTGGTGATAGATAGATATGTAGGGGTTATGACATCATGAGTGTAGATGTATTTCGTCGGCCATAGATCTAGAGACAAGCCTCTAAATGAGTAGGTTCCATGTGGAAGGGTCGACTGGGCCCAACTCCATCTGTCTGTCTACTTTGAGGGTCCTCCCACCCTTATATCCTGTGACAGGTTTTCTCTCTGATATTTGTGTCCACGTGCTGAGGAGGATGTCACGCAGAATCTCGAGTGTTGCGCCATGGACGAACGGATGCCGAGAATCACATGCTAAGGGAGTGGTGTTTTTTTTGCGAGCATGTGTGTTGTCGTACTCGTATATGTCAGCATTGCCTCGTGAATAATGCATCATCTGCGGTTGACAGCGGCCGACTTATTTATAGCGTGCTGGCCTTGCAGCTTGCTGCACGCAGGCATCTTCCGGTTGAGGCCGATGATGCCCTTGACGCGTACAACACAGTGTGCCTTTACCCTTTCAAACACACAGCCTCGAGTCTACTAGGTGAAATCTATAGGCTGACCTTGAACATGGGAGAGCGAGTGATAATAACAAAGCAAACCAAAGTGCCATTCAGCCTTCGTGCCCTGTCTGTTAGTGAAGATCCCGGTTGTTCTCTTGTCGACTGAACTTTGCGCGGGAACGGGAACCTGGCGGTAACCCGGATCCGGTGAGTCGGGTCCGGCCGCCATAGAGCGGCCCGGATCGGGGCTACTGCCCGACAATTTCTCGTTTGTTGCCCGAGGGGTGAGGGGAAACCGCGGGGTAGTTGCCTGCCCGTGGTTCGATTGGGGACTTCATTGTTGAAGATGCGATGCAGTCTGGAGTTCCGGCCGAGACTAAGGTACGGGTGTCAAGACTGCCAAGCACGCTAAGGCATTCCCCGGATTCGTGCATCGGCGGCTCCTTCCCGATCGAGCTGGCCTTCCCGAGCCTTCTTGTGCGGAAATCGCCTCCCCCTTGACCCAAGCATCCGGCCAGACCGGTGCCAGCTGGCTCAGCCGTAATACCCCGTACGCCTCTGGCACTTGGCTGTCACATGTGAGTTGTGGAGATTGTCTCATCCTCCTGAGCCTCCGTCTTTCCCTTCGTGCCCTTGCAATTCACGAGCAATCGTTCCAGTTTCAGATGCAAAAGGCCTTCTATGGGCGAAGGGATGACGGGGCGAAGGGGCGAGGGTGATGCAGGCACGAACAGATAAACGGTCATTGGAGGATCATCTGGGAAGCCCTCCTGCATTTATTCGTTGGGGCAGATTGGGCTAAAGAATGCAGGCTTGCAGCTTGCCCTCCTCAACTACGGCACAAGGTACCTTGACTCACTTGAGTACCTGCCTTAAGGTGGCCAAGAAATTCCTACTTGGTACTTGGTGAGTCTCCATGACCCAAGCCCCCGGCGTCGTGCACTAGGTGAATCAAACCTAGCACGCTGAAATCCGGGGTTGGCAGTGCCGCTGGAGTGGGCACCCCCCGAGCCCCCCTCAAAGCACGTTTGCGGCGACTGGCGCGTGGTTTCGCATGGTCCCTCTCTCACTTCTATCCTACCTTAATATTCATTCGAGGAAGAGGCACTTATTACAGTGTAATTTCGAGAAGATCGTGCTGGTTTCTGTCTCTTGTTTACGTCTTTCCCCGCGACTACTACCTAAGTAAGGGTAGATACCGCAGAATCGCAAGTCCGACGTCGAGTTCTCACAATCTCTTGATTCGGATCCGCCAGCAAAGGACGATCAGAGGAGCTCGGTGGCGGAACTCGACGGGAGCACCGGCTTTAGTTATCGATTGACACGATTAGGCGGCCACGCAGCGCACTTGATAGTTACATCTCTTTCACCAAACCCCGCGTTCGACACACAACAACCAGTGCCCGTTCCTCAGCCTTCGCCGAGATGGAAGTCGATTCACCGTCGCCTGCCGAGGCCTCGACGCCAGCGAAGCAGCTATCAACATCGCCGTCGCAACAATCCACCACCCCATCCAGGTCGGGAGGCACGACGACGACAACCACGACGGCGGGGCAGCCGAGTTTCAGGAGGTTGGTACTCGCAGTGTCGCCCTCGTCGCACGGGGGATGGAGGAGCTGGTTTGCGCTAACCTAGTCGTTTTTCTCTGGGCAAAAAAGACAACGAGCTTCAAGAGCATGCGAGGTGAGTGCCGGGCCCCCGATTTATATGCTATCAAAACCCGGGTTGGGCGTGGTGGGTTTGTGCGAGCCCCTCCGAGGCTCACTGGGCGATTGCGGCCGCCGCGCTATCGTGCCTCGGCTCATCCGCCCACCGGGTTGTTTGGGGATCGCGAAGCTGACCAGTCACCCACCGTTTCCAGATATGCCATGCACGCAAAGTACGGATACCCTCAGCCCATTGCAATTACAGATGCACCTAAGGTTGCGTCTTTTTTTTGAGACACGGATGCTCACGCCAACCTCTGCAGGTCCGATGCGATGCTGCGAGCCTCGGCGTTCCGTGTACCAACTGCTCCGCCTTCCGGATGGAATGTCGCATCCCAGAACCGAAACGAAAGAAGGCGCCGACCAACCCTGGGCTATCCAGGGACTCAGATAGGTATATCAGACCCTCCAGAAATCCCCTTGATCCGAGCCGCGATGCCCCAAGGCCGTAAGCTCGCCGCCTGCCAGTTTTTGGGGCATGGCCTATTCGCCCGATAGACCATAGTACTAACCTGGCAACAGCGAGCGAGGAGAGGATGACCGATCGCCGCTCCCCCCGGGCACCACCACGTTCCCAAGCGGTAGCCGACCTCCCGCCGTCTACCACACTCACGAAGGCACCCCATCGACCGTCAACACCAAAACCGAGCAACAAAAAAAGGCCGAGTTCGATGATGCTACACTGGCCAACTACATGGACGTCGTCATGAAACCCAAGTTTACGAGAGCGCCCATCACCGAGGCCGGAAGGGTGGCCTATCTGGGCGAGTCATCCAATCTTACACTGCTGGTACACGACCGGCAAGGCGAGGGAGAGGTGGTACACTACCCCCTGCCCGAGAACATCAGGGGCTCGAGGGCGCGGTTGACCGAGTTGGACAATGTCGAAATCGACATCCTACATCAGCGAGGCGCGTTTCTCCTCCCACCACGAGCTCTTTGTGACGAGCTGGTCCAGTCCTATTTCCAATGGATCCATCCCATCGTCCCTCTCATCAACAAGACGAAATTCATGCGCCGATACAGTGACCCAAAGAACCCTCCGTCGCTACTCTTGCTACAGGCGATGCTGTTGGCGGGGTCGCGCGTCTGCACCAATCCACAACTCATGGATGCAAACGGCTCATCGACGCCAGCTGCATTGACTTTTTACAAGAGAGCCAAGGCGCTGTACGACGCAAACTACGAGGATGACCGGGTTACGATCGTGCAGTCTCTCTTGTTGATGGGTTGGTACTGGGAAGGCCCCGAGGACGTCACCAAGAACGTCTTTTACTGGACCCGAGTCGCCACCATCGTCGCGCAGGGCTCAGGGATGCATCGGAGCGTGGAGACGTCGCAGCTCAGCCAGGCGGACAAGAGGCTATGGAAGCGGATCTGGTGGTCTCTCTTCACGAGAGACAGGTCCGTGGCCGTCGCGTTAGGGAGGCCGTGCCACATCAACCTTGACGACTCGGACGTCGAGATGTTGTCAGAGGACGACTTTATCGAGGACGAGCCCGGTCAAGAGAGCGAGTACCCGCCGGACCCGATTCACGTGCACTTCTTTCTGCAGTACGTCAAGCTGTGCGAGATCATGGGCCTCGTGCTCTCGCAGCAGTATTCAGTCGCCGCAAAAGGACGCCGACACAATCCCATTGACCTCACACACAGCGACATGGCACTTGCCGACTGGCTCCAGAACTGCCCTAAGCTGGTCTACTGGGAAATGCCGAGGCACAGCTTCTGGTCCGCCTTGCTCCATTCGAACTACTACACCACCCTCTGCTTGTTGCACCGGGCCCATATGCCACCCAGTGGCACCCACGGGTTTCCGGATGAATCCACATATCCGTCTCGGACCATTGCCTTCCAGGCGGCAACTATGATCACATCCATCATTGAGAACCTTTCGGCTCGCGGGGAGCTCCGGTTTTGCCCGGCGTTCGTCGTATACAGCTTGTTCTCAGCCCTCATCATGCACGTCTATCAGACCAGGTCGCCGGTGCCTTCCATTCAGCTGGTGACCCGAGACCGGATACGCACATGCATGGACGCTCTGGAGGATGTGTCCAAAGTGTGGCTTGTAGGGAAGATGGTCCATACGCTGTTCGAGTCCATCCTCGGTAACAAGGTACTCGAAGAGAGGCTCCAGAAGGCGGGGGGCAAAAGACACCGCAAGGCCCCGCAAAGTTTGTCGCAGCCCGAACAACAGCGCTATGCGCAAGAGCAGAAGCGCAAGTACGATGAGATGGCGATAGACTTCAGCGTGAGCACGCCCCAGCCGCAAGAATCATATGAGCGCTCAAGACCGCAGACACCAAGCCTCGCGGCCAGGAACGAGCCGGTGTCTGGAACGATGCCGCCCCCTGCCAATGCGTCGCCGCAGCACCCGCGGAACAACGGCGATACTTTTATGGGAGGGACAGCGTCCCGCCCTCAAACGCGGCCAGCAACCCCTTTTAACCCGTCCTTTTCGGTACCAGGCAGCCCTCCGGACCTCTACCTTGTCACAAGAAACTCGCCGAACCTATCTCAGGCCCTCTGGGAGAACTACCAGCCAGACCAACTGTTCCCGGAGAGCGCCAACGTACCCCTATACCCGCAAGTATCCCCGTCCCAAGCGCCCCCGGGACTGGACCCGCACATGATGGCACAGATGCAGAGCCAAAATATGCAGGGGCAGCTGCTCGATGGCGGCCAGAGCTCGTACGGCCAGAGCCTACCCAAGAGGGGGGTTCTCGGCAGCCCGATGCAGCAGAATGCCATGTTTCAGTCCGGCATGGCGGGTGGCTACCAGGGCCAGGGCCAGGCTCAAGGCCAGCAGGGCGGCAACATGTGGCACGGCTTCGAGGCGCCCATGGTTGACGGGCAAAGTCCGAGCGATAGCTGGAGCACCAGTTCTGCGCATGCTGTGCCGGCGACGCTCAATGTTGAGGACTGGTGAGTGCTGCTTTTTTATTTTTGTTTACTAAGTGATGCAAGAGGCCCTAACTTGAAATGCAGGTTCGAATTTTTTGGAATTCACAACGACCCCAGAAATCCGATGAATTTCGACAATCTGTCGATGATGGGTTGAAACCTTGGACAGATTATACCAATGGCAGAGTTCTTGAACTCGAACTTGTACGTTAGTTGCATTTGTACGAATTGGTGCCAGATTGGAGCGAGCGCCTCAAACGCAGTCGCAGTTTAGTTGTTTTTGTTGTGTTTTGAAGGAGAGGAAGATTCATAATAGGGGGTTGTACAAAACATTCCCAAACGAACAACAGGCAATGGGCGCTTTTCCCTCCAACATCCCCCCGTCGGCACTTGGGATGCACAACATCCCCAAGGTTGGGCCGCAGATTGGGCCGCGCAACCGCCATGGCGCGCAGGGTAACGGCTTTGGGCGACCACCGACGTAAGTAACTTGTGTGATGGCTGGGTCGGATGCTGAAGTGGAATCTATAGTTAGGGCCCGCGGTTAATAGTTAATTCAATGGAAGTCAACTTGTTGTTTTCTGATCTTGGCTTCTCTCTACTCTATTCATCCCCACTCGCTCGTGGGGGAGTTCTCGCCCCTTTTTTTTTTTTTGGGTATCATTCGATTCATGCCATCTCGTGTTCATCAGATATCAATGAGATGGGCGGATGCAGGCGCGACGTTTGGTCGACCCGCAATGTGGGAGGGGGCGGGCCGCTGTCCTTGTCCTTGTCCCTTTGGTTCGAGAAACATCCATCTCGCCTCTCACTCAACTTACACACCCCTGTCATTTTGCCGGCGCTTCTGTCTGAGCGTCTCGGAGCCAATCGGTGGTTGTAGGTGGTTTCTTGGCTTGGGGTTGTGCGGCAGCCGTTGCTAGAAGGGGGAGATTGAGGGTGAGAGGTGAGGGTCATTCAGAGTCTGATCTCAACATGGAAGGTGTTTTTTTGTTGATGGGAGACGGGGGAATATGAAAAACTTTCAACGCATGCCAGGTTCAAAGAAGTTGTGGTGGTATCTGAAGTCGCTAGCAGTCTCGGTGGCTGACCGTGATAGTTAGTGAGGTGCGGCATGCGGGCGATGAGTGGTGTGAAGAGATGGAAAGTGTGCAGATGCTAATTAAGCGCGGTTGTGATTCTGGTTGTTCTAGTGATGATTGACGGTGTCACCATGCGCCATAGCGCTGTGACCCCGCCATGGAAGGACTGTTAGCCTTCTCGAGAGCAGAAAATCTTTGTTTATTGCGTGTGGTGGTGCGCTTGCGTCTGGTTACCGAAGGTAGGAAGAGGTATCTTCACCGGGCATGGTGCCGTGAGAGGTGGGGAGCTGGCTGGTTGTAGGTAGCGGGGTGATGAGACCCGACCCGGGCAGGCACAGGATTGCTCTCGGTGCCTAATCCAACAACTTCGGAATGCGCGCCATGCTTGGGCAGCGGCGGACTTCCACCTGGAGAGGGAGGCAAGATTCTGCCTCATAGACGCGCAATGGCCTTTCCAAACGCGCGGTCAATTCAGCTTGTTGGTTCTTTCGAGTTGCTGCGGCTAACAACCTACCGGATCCTGACAAGGATCTTCCCTCCACCATCACAGTGAGGGGCAGCCAAGCCTGAGTGTCTGGACGCCCCACCGCCGTCTGCTTGCATGTGCTGAGAAGTCCCCTAGCTGTAGTTAGCACCTCTGCCAGTTGCCGCCCTCCACTGCTGTGTGTAATCATCAATGACCCCGACCTTCGCATCCTCTTCACCTCTGCTACGCCGATAGAAGCTGGATTGCGAATTTGCACAACGGTTCCGAATAATCTGCAAACCCTAGTCGGACGCCCCACGAGACAATTCCCTTGCAATCCGCCTCGACGTAACCCTGTCAACAACCCCGCCTGGCCTGACCGAACTGCGCGTCCATCATCCTTCCAGGTTCGTCAACCCAGGCGCTTCCCGACCACGCCTTCGACAGCACGATCTCTCGTGCGGGAGGACTCCTGGGCGACAGACAATAGCGGCGCGAGGTCCGAGGTTATCACCGCCCTTCTGCGCCCAAGATGACGTTAGCGCCCATGATCTCGGTGCCTCTCAAGGCCACCAACGAGATCGACTGGATCACTCCGCTGAAGTCCTACATTCAGAACACGTACGGCGATGACCCCGAACGGTATGCCGAGGAGTGCGCAACCCTCCACCGGCTACGGCAGGACATGCGGGGAGCTGGGAAAGACAGCACCGCGGGGAGGGATCTCTTGTACCGGTACTACGGCCAGCTCGAGCTGCTGGACCTGCGCTTCCCGGTCGACGAGCAGCACATCAGGGTCTCCTTTACCTGGTAATTATTGCCCTCTCCCCAATGGCTCCTCCTGCGATCTCGGCCCTTTTAGTTCTAACACCCCTCGGCGCAGGTTCGATGCCTTCACGCACAAGGCCACGGCGCAGTACTCGCTAGCTTTCGAAAAAGCTTCCATCATTTTCAACATCTCGGCCGTTTTGTCTTGTCATGCCGCCAACCAGACACGGAGCGAAGAGTCGGGTCTCAAGCAGGCATACCACTCTTTCCAGGCCTCGGCCGGAATGTTCACCTACATCAACGAAAACTTCCTCCACGCCCCGTCCACCGACCTGAGCAGGGAAACAGTGAAGACGCTCATAAACGTCATGCTAGCGCAGGCACAGGAGGTGTTCCTCGAGAAGCAGATCGCTGATCAGAAGAAGATCGGCCTCCTGGCGAAGCTGGCGAGCCAAGCTGCTACGCTGTACGGACAAGCGCTTGAGGGCGTACAGGAAAACGTCACCAAGGCAATATTCGAGAAGGTCTGGTTATTGATGGTGCAAGCCAAGTTCAACCTCACGAGCTCTATTGCTCAATACTACCAAGCACTCGCCGATGACGACGCAAACTCACACGGCATGGCCGTCGCCCGTCTCCAGGTGGCCGAGGGCCATGCTCGGGAAGCCAACAAGATTGCCAGCAATTTTCCAAGCTCCGTACCTCCTAGCTCCAACCTCGCAGCAGATTGCGGTGTTAGCCTGGCCGAGATCACCAAGAGACACTTGGCAACGGTTCAGCAGAAGCTCAAGGAGCTGACAAAGGACAACGATTTCATCTATCACCAGCCAGTGCCCGAGGCAGCGGGCGTGCCGCCTGTGGCTAAACTTCCCGCGGCGAAACCCATCCCGGTCAGCGAGCTCTACGCGGGGCAGGATATCCAGCGGATTACCGGGCCCGATCTATTTGCGAAGATCGTGCCGCTAGCAGTTACCGAGTCGGCGAGCTTGTACGACGAGGAGAAAGCGAAACTAGTGAGGGCCGAGACGGAGAGGGTAGACACTGCGAACGGCGAGATGGCCGCGAGTCTGGACTATCTAAGACTACCGGGTGCCCTGCAGGTCCTCAAGGGCGGCTTTGACCAGGAGATCCTCCCGGATGAAGATTTCCGAACGTGGTGTGTCGACGTTACCGACCACGAAGATCCTTCCAAGATTTTTGATGTTTTACGCACGCAAAAGCAGTCGATAGTGGGGGCCCTGGAGAGAAGCAGCAAGCAGTTGGACATGGAGGAGAGCGTGTGCGAAAAGATGAGGTCCAAATACGAGTCGGACTGGACCCAGCAGCCGAGCACGCGGCTCACCACTACGCTGAGGGGCGATATCCGAAACTACCGAGAAGCCTTGGAGGAGGCGGGGAGGAGCGATGGGCAGCTTGCCGCCAAGTTGCGACAAAACGAGGCCGAGTTCGACGAGATGCGCTCTGCTGCCGAGACCGGCGAAGTTGATGCTCTGTTCCAACGGGCCGTGAAGAAGGTGCGGAAGTCAAGCAGTGCCCAAAGTCCTTCCTCGGAACCCAACTTACTGGATGCCGACTTTGATGACGGCGGGCCGAGCGTTGTTGAGCAGATCGCCAAGGTGGAGGATATCCTCAAGAAATTGAATCTCATCAAGAGGGAGCGCATCCAAGTGCTCAAGGACTTGAAGGAGAAGGTAAGTTGTCTCCTTGATTAGCGTGTGATGAGAGCCTAGCTAACAGCGTACGTGCCAGGCACACAACGACGACATATCGCAAATCCTGATCCTAAACAAGAAGTCTATCGCCAATTATGAGCAGCAGCTGTTCCAGCAGGAGCTCGAGAAATACCGGCCGTATCAGAACCGCCTGGTCCAGGCGACCCACAAGCAGGCAGCCCTGATGCGAGAGCTAACTGTGGCCTTCAACAGCCTTCTGCAGGACAAGAGGGTCCGGGCAGAACAGAGCAAATACGAGTCTTTTCAGAGACAGAGAGGCGCCGTGATCAACAAGTACAAGCGGGCGTACCAGGAGTTTTTGGACCTGGAAGCCGGCCTGCAGAGCGCGAAAACCTGGTACACGGAGATGAAGGAGACGGTGGAGAGTTTGGACAAGAATGTTGAGACTTTTGTCAACAATCGACGAGCGGAGGGCGCCCAACTGCTGAACCAAATTGAACAGGGCCGGGCCGCGAACAAGAGCGCGCACGCTACGATGGAACAGGAGCGGTTAAGGGGTTTGATGGAACGCATGTCAGTAGAGCCGCCACCGACGTCTCCGCATCCACCATCCACGCGGCCAACACCAGCTCCCCTATCATTCAGCCCGGGGCCCGTGTATCCCAAAACAAACTTTGGCGGGCAATATCAACTCCCCAGCTCACCCCCACCGACGCAAACAAGTGCCCCGCAGTCCTACATGCAGCAGCAGCTGGGACAAGGTTTTACCTACAACCCAAGCTCCCACGGCCGCATCCCCGGCCCAGCCTCGCCACCGCCCACACAGACGACTTTCAACATGGGCCGGCCCGGTCCCGCCTCCCCACCACCTACGCAAACCTCCTTCTCCCAATCGGCGAGATACAGCACTTATGGGAACCCCGCCGCCATGCAGCAGCAGCAGCAGCCACCAACGCAGCAACAGCAACAACACGCGAGTTATATCCCACCCAACTTTGTGCCGCCCCCGCCTCCACCAGGACCGCCGCCGCTTGGCCCCCAGCAGACGATACACTATGGGGCAGATTACTACGGTGGTGATCCGAATGCGGGGAGGCCGGGATCGTCGCAGCAACATCGTCAGGTCCATGGACAGGGACAGGGACAGGGCCAACAGGATCCGTGGGCGGGGTTGAGTGCTTGGAAATGAGGTTGATGGTCCGCGGCTGGCGCATGCAAGGGGTAGGGTAGAAACATTTGGTCGTCCTGTTTGGGGGGCGGCGAGGCCAGGATTAGCGAGAGTGGTGGAGGGGAAAGGCGAGTTTGGATGAGGGTTTCGCTGCTTGGGAATTCATGTGGATATTGAGAGATGAAGACGCCCAGCAGGACACGATATCGTAGTGGGGGATATGAAATAGATCCAATGACACCACGTGAAATGAATTGCCCAACCGCCAAACGACCAATTGAAATGGTTACAATTATCCTGTCCGGAGGACAATATTGTGGTCAAACTTTTGGAAATTACTATGGTAA